>VUQG01016355.1:0-15007 GCA_015106755.1 Etia nguti | reverse complement strand
TTTTTTTTTTTTTTTTTTTTTTTTTTTTTTTTTTTTTAACATTAAAAAAAAAGAGAAATCCTTGTTTCTTTCCCCAGTGCCTGTCATTTGTTATTCTTCCCCTCAGACATTGTATGATATTGAAGCTAATTTTCAAGAAGGGGAATGAGACTGAAGTAGTGGGGAAGATGGGGGATTAGAGGGAGTGGAAAAGGGAAAAGCAGGAGGGAGGCTGCAAGAAATAAAGTGCTATAAGGAAAGCATAAAAGGAGTGATTGTAAAGGTGAAACATGAATGCAGCAAAAGAAAGGGGCTGTGAACCGTGAAGGCATGAGCGAAAGTAAATGATGAGGCTTTCAATAGTCTACATTTTTACTTACTATCAACAAATCACAGGAAAAGAGCTCATCTGACAGTTTGTCTTCTTTATAGGCTCAGTAATTTCTTGAAACAGGTGGTAAACTGCAGTTTAACTGTCATCAAGTATTATATATTTATACATGGTATATAATACTGAGAGCTATACTTTGCTTAATGTTGATATGTGCTAGTAAATATGTGTGGAACTGAAAATTTTCTACACTCACTACTTTTACTATAATGAAGACAACAGTTTCACACATTTTTAGGGCCATAATTTGTTGGATTAAGTTAGAGTTTTTTGTAGTAATCAATATGTGATTGAAGTAGATAGAGATTTAACAAAAAGGTTTTGGATTATTTTTGGGGGAATTATAGCCATTTTTGTGCACAGTCCGCCATTGTCAGATGCTCAAAATTAGTTGAACAGACTATTATAATTTTAAATATAAGGATTGTTTTTATTACTAGGATGAAAGTCCTTCGCACCAGTGGCTGCTTGTAGTCTAGAATTCATAGACATCTTCAAATGCTGGGTTTTCTCCCTTGAAATGCTCTTCCAGGCCTTTATCAAAGCCACCTTTAGTTGCTATTTTTGTAGGCCTCTCTACATTCATTTTTGGAATTAATGACTGAAAGGATGCTGTGCTGGGTTGAGATCAGGTAACTGACTAGGCCATTAAAGAATATTCCAATTTGCCTTGAGAAACTCAGGTTGTTTTTGCAGTATGCTTTGGATTATTATCCTTTGCGCTATGAAACGCTGTCTAATCAGTTTTGCAACTTTTAGTTAAAACTGAGCAGAGAGTATAGATCTGTACATTTCACAATTCATCCCACTGTTTCTACCAGCATTCACATCATAAATAAAACACCAGTGACCCGGTTCCACTGCCAGCCACACAAAGAGGGAGGCCTCACCTGGCCATGAAACTGTTCTTCAGGCAATATTCCAACTAATTTTGAGCCTCTGAAAATAGGGGAGTCTGTATAAAAATCTCTATAATTCTTAAACAATGCAACACTGTAGAAGTAAAGAAGTATAGAATGTATATCCTTTAACAATAGAAGGTATGAGACAAAAAAGGGGGTGGGGGGCAGCAAAATAAATTTAAAAAGTAGAGAAAAATAGCATTTACAGCAGGAAAGGCAACCTGGGAGTAAGCAGGCAATGTGAAATTAGAGTGGTGTATTAGATAGGAAAGGGACACAAAACAATATCAGCCATTTGATATTAAAAGTCAGAGAGTAGGTCTTTGAGAGATACAAGGTGGAGGTCAAGCAATAAAAAATGCTGAACCACTCTTTCCTTCTCCTAGAACCCCCCAGACTGCAGTAAGGCGAGAAAGCTGGTGTGTAACATCAATAAGGGCTGTGGTTACGGCTGCCAGCTCCACCATGTCGTCTACTGCTTCATGATCGCTTATGGCACCCAGCGCACGCTCATTCTGGAGTCTCACAATTGGCGCTATGCTCCCGGCGGCTGGGAAACTGTCTTTCTGCCCGTCAGTAACACCTGCACTGACCGCTCTGGGGCCACTACTGGACACTGGTCAGGTGAGTACACACAAAATTAACAGCACAACAATGAACTACAGACAGTGAAGGCCTCAATGATGCCGGTTGTGACTAGTTGCGCACTGATTTCTGGACGTTCCCACCTAAAACAGGCTTTGCCAGACCTTTTCTTTCATGCTGTTACAGCGAAAGCAAAGTGTGAATTCCCTGGCTAAGCAATACTATGCAATTCTTGTTAAAACGTTTTGGCAGCCAGTGTAGCAGCACGTTAATGTTCATAGATTTTATAGCCAAAAAAGAAAAAATCATTTTCTGTATGCACCTCACTCCTCTGACCTACAGTTATTTTATATGTGCAAAAGTCTCTGATAGAGGCTAGAGTCTGATATTGAAGGGTAAATTTTGATTCACAATTTCCTGCACATCCCGTTTCATCACAGACCGAGCAAAAATAAACTACATCAATTAGAGCTAATTTATGGAATCCTAAGTTAAGAGGACTGTCTCATTTTTCTGTTGTAGCCCCAGGCTGTGGCAGAGACTGACTGAAGGGTCTTGTATTCCCATACAGCTTCACTATTGTATCATTTTCCTGTCAAAAATCTATTTTGACACCAAGTTCATTTTCAGCTGAATGTAAAAATGCTTTTTTACGCATATGTAAGTGAAAATAAACAAAATTCTCTTTAACTTATAAACAGTCCATAGACCATTTTTGTCAAAGTAAGTTTGTTATTCCATCTGCAGTACTTTACATTTAGCAGCATGGCTCTGTTCTGGTACACCCTGCCCTTTAATGCACAAACATGGAAAGACAATGACATGATTAATGATTAAGTTAGAAACAGCGTGAAATGGAGGAACGAGGATAGAGGTCAGTTGCAAAACATCTTCCAGATACAACATCAACCTAGAAACTGGCGACCTCCAGTCACACAAGAAAAATGTGTATTCCTTGTTTGGCTTGCAAGTGGTTGCTGGAGGTTGATCAGTCAATGACTCACCCATAACCACAAGTCGCTGCGGAAAAAACTGTATTATCTGACTGACTGGCAAGTGGGTGCAGATGCCTGATAGTCAGTAAGGGGTGCGGCACAAAAATCCCTTTTCTGATTATTTTTGCAAATAGAATTAGTTGACCGTAGTTTGCATGGAAGATGCAAACTGCCTTGTCTGCAAACCCTTGCCACCTGTTTTTCGAATAATAGTAAAACTGAAATGTGCAAACAAACCAGCAAAGAAAATCTGCTTTCACCCTAAGCCTTAGCAACCATTTCCAGACAAGTTGGCATCTTCCATGCAAACCACAAGAAACCATGACAATATGCTAAGCGACCAAAGCGATCACAAGAGGGTTTTTGGTGCAGCACCCTCTTCGCAACCAATTTCACGGCCAACAACCTCTAGCAACCACTTGCCAACCAGTTAGGAAATATATATTTCCCTTAGCGACCAGTGGTTGATATGGATCACTGACTCGTACTAGGGCTGTGTGCTTGAGGGACCTGAAATAGCACATACTATGGAGCTCTTTGCATAGTACATGTGGAAGGGTATTGGCTAAAAAATCAGCCAACAAGTGCTGGCACTGAGATCAGCTGACTGCCATAGTTGGCTCATCTTGAATTTGTGGCCTGCCAGAACTAATCCTATGCTCGATTTTTTTTTATTATTATTTGAAGACATTTTAAGTATATGCCAGGGGACGCTTAAAGGGAATATAAATATTCATGCAGGTTTTGGGCATAGCTTTAAACCGATTCTCTTATTTCATATTTCACATTTGTATTTTTTGCAACAGTAGAAATGCCCATACCAGCACAGCTCTAGGCATTTGCCAAAGGAATACTCTGGCAGCAAAACCAGTGTCATACTCATCACCTTCAGATTTACATACAGACAATGCTAGTATGGCTGTTGATTCATGGTGTTGTTATTTTTGGATGATATTAGAATTCAGCACACTTACGGTTCATTGTGAACACCGTTCAAGCAAAAGTTAGTTCGTATGTATAGCTGATACCAGAATACCTTAGGCCAAAGATTGATGGGGCTGTTGGGAGGAAAGAGATCTCCCTACTAATGCACAGGCAGCAGAATCATTTATAAATGAATTCAACCGTTTTATAAAGTGAAAGTGCAATTTTAATATGACTGAGTCCCACAATATATGTTTGTTTTTCCACTTCTAAGCTGACATTACCAAAGCATATGTAAAGGGAGCTCAGTTATGACTTAGAAGTGTTACTATGAGACTGTACCTGCCTCCCTCTTTATCACGTTATCTTCCACTGCCTCCTCGTTCTCGTCGGTATGTCCTTTCAGCTCTTCATTTTTCTCCTATCGCATTATTTTACTTGTGCTCTCCTGGGCTCTCCCTTCTTATCTCCTGCTCTCCCTCTGCCTTCCCTCTCTTATTCTCCTGCCTTTCATGTGTCCTTTTCCACTTTTTAATGTATTTCTTAGGAGTTTGTCTTGCAAACAGTCTCCTATAGATCCATATATGCCATCTGGCAGCTCACATCAGCAGGCAGCTCCCTCCAAATGTCACTACCCTCCTTAGGCCTTTTAGCATTCTGAATTGTTGTCCTTATAAAAGCCTGCAATTTGCAGAGGCAGTAGTTTCTGATAATCAAGCCAGCTAACTAGCTGGGCATAGCTAATGTAATCCTGTTGGGTACTTGGCTACGCCTGTGGTCATGCCTGTTTTGTTAACAGTGCAAGCAAGTACTTTCCTTGGGGCACTAGACCACAAAGGGATGCTAAAGCCTTGGATTAATAAGTAGATATACATTGAATATCTCGCTAATTAAGTGGAGTGTTTGCCCATGCCAGTGCAATTACAGTGTTTAATGTAGTGAATACTGATCTCTTCAGAACTTGTAGTAGTGCCAATACAAGCTGAATTCCCAGATGGTAGTGAGCGCTCCCTTTTGAGGACACTTTATTTTCTAGTTTTGTTTCTCTCAAATTCTCCTCTTCAGAATGTTCTTTATCATTTGGTTGCGAATGTCACCAGTTGTTTATGTTTACATTCATGTAGAAACATCCTTTGGGTTGTCCTGTACTGAGTTATACCAATATGCCTGTATTGTTTCTGTTTATGTGGGGAAATTGACTTTTCTGGTATATTGTGTAGCAGCCCTTCACAATTCCAATTTCCTTATATATCTATACATGGTTATCCCACTTTCTGTTAAGTGTTTTCCCCCAGGACGTGAGACATTTATAGACCTAGAGAGGATCCATGGTGTATGCGTATGTGACAGGGTATTTCTATCAGGAAAACATAGTGCTTGCGGGAAACATCAAAGATAGCAATGAAGTCATTACCCGCTGATTTTCTTTCCGCAAATGGGAAACAAAAAACAAAACATTACAAGACGATCCACCCTGAAATAATCGGGACATACAGGGTTGCCTTCTATGGTTTGCTCTACAGCTGGAAAAAAAAAGAAGGAAAGAAAAACATAGCTGTATGCCATTGTCATTCTACCCAAATTTTGCTTTTGGCACCAGGAAATGTGCCTTTCAACAGGAAGTATGGCTTAAAAATATAAAATATAACCATTTTTAAGGATTGGGATGGTGATAAATATACAGTATTAGTATTTCCTAGTGTCTTTTCTCTGTTGGTTTTGGACCCTGGACACTAGTGCTGATAAAGTATCACAATACTGACACTGAAACAACTGGTTTTGACCTTTTTATTATTTAGATTTTTACTACATTTTTTTTCTGGCTTTATTTTTTGTTTTTAATTTGACCAGAGATCGTAATGCAGTTAATATAAACATAATTTACACCAGATAGGACCTCAAACTACAGAAAAAGACTATATGGATAGAAGTACCATAAACCCATGCAATGAAGCTTCTGGCACACAGTTGTTGTGCTGATGGTAATGCCAGAGGAGGTTTGGAAAACACTGCGGTTATTGAGTCAGCAGAGTGTTGACAACTGTCGCACACTAGGCATCAACACTCGGCAACCACCGCTCTGTAACTTTACGTGTTTTGCTACTTTGTGACTGAGTTGCTGCCGTTCTTAAACACTTACACTTTGCAAAAAATGGCAAAAAATAATGCATTTCCATATCTACCCTTGCTGAATGTTTATTCCACTCGTTCACGTTGCTCTTCTGCCACAACTTTTGTTTTCAGTGGACAGCTGGAGAGCTTAGCACCGTCACTCGTCTGGTATAAACCAGACTAAAGTCTGAACACACACAGAGAGGAAACCAGACTTCTTTTGGAACAATGGTTCGTTGATCAAAGAGCTAATTGCCAAAGAGAGAATATTCCTTTGAGGTTCTTTGTAGAGATATTACTGCCTTATGTGCGAGTCTGAGAGCAGCAGGAGAAACATAATGTTCCCTGCCATGGATAGAGTGGAACAAGAGATCTCCAAGTTCATAAACTAAGTCTCAAATGTATTATGAATGGAGAGGCTCCATATTTTGAGTCTGGATGGTGTCACTCACAGCTCAACAGTTTCTTAGCCATGTTAATCTCATAAAATATTCATTAGGCTCAGTATACATCAGCGACTTAAAATACAGTTTAGGAATTCTGTGTCAGTGCAGACCCATATGCTCTAAGCGATGATGCATACAGGAAATGAATGTAGGGGTTTTGGAGTTGAGATACAATTTAGAGTAGCTTTGTGATCTAATTAAGTAGCTGTGGGAGGAAGACATACTGCATATCTGTACATTTGTGCCAAGAACTGAAGGCCTCAAAATATGCCAATTCCCCCTTATGTGAATCATGCCAATTCTGTTATATAAGCAAAGACAGACTTGGGAATATTTTTTCTTTTCAATATTTAATGCTTGCAACCAATTTATATTCAGTTCATGCTCCTGCATACACACACACACAAATTGAAGCCTCTGTTTCTGCCCTTGTTTTTAACATGTTTTTTATGTACCCTTTCTGTGAAAGGCCATTTTTAATGACTCATTATGCCATTTATCTTGAAGTGTGCTATGGAGGCAGTGTTTGCAGCTGTACTAGGGGCTGTCTGTGGCAGTTACAAAAGCCACTTAAGTTTGACAGAACACAGGCCTCAAACTTGTTCCTACCTAAATCCAGGGTTTATGCACAAACTCTGCTCAGGCTTTAAGACTGAAAGGGAGTGGAGGTTGTGTCTGCCAGGCATATCCCTTCTGGTGAGATGAGATTAGCTGGAGCTCTTTGTCTGTGTTTTTGTGTGTGAATACATATTTCCCTTTTTATTTGGGTCTCCATTAGTTATCATTGTCAAACCACCCCTTGTTCCACTGTTCAGAAGCTTCTGTACATGTGCACGCTCATGTGTCCGTGTTCCCACTGGCATTTTTGTGACTGGGTGCATCCATGTTTGCATGCTTGTGTGCATTTCCCACTTTTGTGGGTGTGTGTCATGCACCTGCAAGTGTCTTTGTGTAGAGGCAGTTGGCCTTGAAGTCTAAGGGAGGTCTGGCAGCACTCGGGGGCTCTTTATTTCCCGAAGAGGTGACCTTCATAATCAGTCGTGCTCAACCCTTCTGCTCAGGGCTTCTTCCAAGAAGGACTTAGCCTAAGGGTGGCACACCACCAGCCACCCCTTCAACCCCTCTCCCCAAACCCTCAAATCCAAATCTTTGTGTCAGCCCTCTGGCCTTCTACAACCTTGACAGAAAGGAGCTTGACTTGGCCTTTCAGCAAGGAGAGGTGAACAATAGCTGTCAGTCATCAAAGCTGGACACACTACGGTTGAGGATTTGGACTGATAGTGGAAACAGAATGGGAATTAATATAGAAACTATGACACTCTATCATACTCTATAAATCTGTATATAGAGTAAGTAAGTATAGAGTAAAGTCTGAAAGTAATGCTGATTGTTTATATCTGCATCATTTACATCTTTCATTTGGCTTGAAAAGCTTTTATTTCCAAGGGTTTTTAGAAAAGTTGGTTATATTCATGTGCACAGAGCCTTCCTTCAGTCTATACTGCTGTTTGCTGTTTCAAGTTGCTTTGTTTCACTCGTTATTCTGCAGTGAGCAGCGTTTCGCTCTTTAGACAGATCAGCAAGATTGCTTGAGTTTCTCTGCCATAACTCTTTAAGTACCAGCCAGAGCATCACCTGCACACACTTATCTGTGTTAACATATGGATAGGGATGGTCTTTAAACCAACTATCCAGTGCTTTCGCTGTCAGCCTCACTAATTTAACATGGAATATATAATGAGCGATGGAACTTTACATATAATGGAGCCATTG
Source organism: Etia nguti (assembly GCA_015106755.1). Taxonomy (NCBI): domain Eukaryota; kingdom Metazoa; phylum Chordata; class Actinopteri; order Cichliformes; family Cichlidae; genus Etia; species Etia nguti. The sequence goes on along the minus strand of VUQG01016355.1, from coordinate 6,900 downwards.
CAGGACAACTAATTATAGCAGAACATGCTGACGTCTGTAATCTTTACAACTGCACTCTTAGAGCTTACCTGACACGTCCACGCCAGACGCTGCACTGCAAACTCAACGGCTCCTGTAACAATTTCAGATGGAATGCTTTTGTGTTCCAGTAGATAAAATTCTATTGTGAAATATTTCCAGGCATTTTCATATGCATCTGTACCCCCCTCACTTGTTTTTGTTTGGGGCCCTTCATTTATTTAGCCCTTTTCAGATATTGAAATCTTAGCATTGCTGCTTCATCAGTCTGTTAAAAGTGATGGTAGTGGGTAGTAACAGGCTGACCACAGTTTACCCTTAGAACTAGCTTAATTCTTCGTGGTATAGATTCAACAAGGTGCTGGAAACATTCAGAGGAGATATTGATCCATACTGACATAATAGCATCACACTGCTGCACATCCATGATGTGAATCTCCTAAGATGCAGAAAAGACATTTGCAGTTGCAACCTTGGGCATCGGCTTTGGTTATTGTGGTAGTCTGCACTCTGACCTAGTCCTACACGTAAACCCTGGCTAGTAAAAGCCTGTCCAAACTTTTAACAAGAAAAGGGAACAGAGTGCACATTCTGACATGACTTGTTGGAATGAAATGAAAGGGGCTTTTTTTAAGTGTCATGTAGGACCTAATTTTTAATTAGCTGCCTGTTTTTATTTTAGGCCATATGGTTTTCCTCCAGATTTCATATACTGTTTTCTTACCTTAATTGGTCAGTTGCCCAATCTAACCTCAGTTTGATCCCAAGCCTTTCAAGGGAAATGAATTAATTTTTATTTGCATAGCCCAATGTCACAAATTTTCCACAGAGGGCTTTCCAAATTATTCAGCATTTCTTCTATGCTTTAACCCCTGATTAGAATAATTGGGGGAAAAACTCACCTGTAAGAGCTTGAACAGTGAGAAAAACTCAAGTATTCATTTAATGCTCTTCTTCTTTCTTCCAGCGGAATATCTTTTGGTTTTCAGTTGGTATTCAGGCAACATGCTCTGTTTTTTGCCTTTGAGAAAGTGTGACAAAGCCCTTGAAGTTTTAAAGCTACCTGCTCTGCTCTGATCCATGTAGGTGAGGCCCATGATAAGGACGTCCAAGTTGTGGAGCTGCCCATAGTGGACAGTCTCCACCCTCGCCCTCCGTACCTGCCCCTGGCGATCCCCGAGGACCTGGCGCCACGCTTGCAGCGTCTGCACGGTGACCCGTCCGTATGGTGGGTGTCCCAGTTTGTCAAGTACCTGGTGCGTCCTCAGGCATGGCTTGAGAAGGAGATCCAGCAGACCACTGCCAAGCTGGGCTTCAAACACCCTATAATTGGGTAAATATGTTCAGCTTTCTTGTCTGTATGTGCATGTTACTTTGCCGCTAAGTAATAATGCCTTTTTTTTTCCTATAGCTTTGCTTTGCAGTAAACGAAATGAGAGAAAACAAAGACATAGCCATAAGAGCTGTGGTGGAATACAAACACTGCTTTGGGTGAGGTTAATATGAGGTTAATAGAATAGTATTAAAATTACCTTAATTTGATAATCGTGTTTTGTTTGCTTATTTTTATTTTTTTATTTTCTCTTACCTTCACCCTTAGAATGCTTTCGCTTTTTCCATTACCACACCGTCAATACTCAGACATCTTATATTCATGCAAATCAGCCTATTTAAAGAAATGTCATCACTCAGTACCCATCACTGAGTGTTTTTCTAATAGCAGTCGCATGCTATACAGGCGTGTGCCTCATTTTTATTGTAATGGCCCTATTACTAAATCCATGGAGAATACTGATTTGATATTTTGACTTATAAATATAAATAAATGCTGAAGGTGTGTGTGATTTCAGAGTCAGTCAAACCTGACAAGAAAGCGGTACCTTTACAGCGGTATTAAAAACGAGTGGCCTGGCAGCTTTTCTTTTACCTTCATCAGTCCTTGTTACCTAAAGGTTAAGCCTGGCTATTTTTATTTGTTGTTATGCTGAAGGAAATCCTAAAGAAAAATGAATCTATTCCACTAGCATGTGTTGTCTGAGTAGTCAACGTTGTATGTAGCTTTCCACAATGAAGTTGAGAAATTATCCTCCAGCGTCCTTTTTTTAAAAAAATTTTTTTTAGCCATTTAAGATGCTGCATTTCAAAGTTTACCGTATGATTTTAAGTGAAAAATCTTTGCATTTTGGGATTTGGGACATGTAGACGAAGGTCTTCTATGGCTACCTGCTTGTCATTCGGAATTGTTGGCAAACCAAAAAGAGAACTTCTAACATTTAAAAGGGAGTATTCCCATTTAGGTTCAGTTATTCACAATACTGAATACATTACATCTACCTGTTTACTTTAAACTACAGTAGCATATGTAACATTTCAGGGGAGCTTGCAAACAAAATTTGGGAAAATGTTATCCAGAAGCATTATAGTATTCCATATTTTCTTCTTGGCATCTGGCACTGGAGAGCATTGTATCGTTCATGTTTCAAAATGGTCATTAGTTATCTTTTGCTAGGCTTTGGTGCAGCCATTTCAGTTCGTCCTCTATCAAAAACAGGCCATTTCAGCTACTCTCCCTACCTTTACCACTCCTTTCTTTTGATTGGCTGCCCACTGCAAACAGAAGGTTTGAACATCAGGTGAGTGGAACTTCTATGGAAACAGTCATGTGACCTTATTGAGGATGTCCTCTGTCACTGGCATCATTCGAATTCGAGAGAAGAATAAAAGGTCCGACTGAGTGCTGAGTATTTGGGGCAGTCGGAAGCCTGACTTTTATCTCACAGGGATTACTTTTACATCCACTGACCTCATTAGTTGAAACCTGTTTAATATGAACACCCGCCACTGTAACAGTATATATACAACAGAAAAAATTATAGGTCCTCTTAAAATTTGACATTTACGAGATGGTGTTCCCCTTCTATTACAAATACTTAAATATTACTTTTGAGGAAACTTGGCATCAGCTGTGTGGATGAGATGATAGCATCTTTGCCAAATATGTCATCACTAGGTCTGATTTCAGCCATCGATAATGTGTCCGCTTTTATTCTTAATGCTTAGTGTTGTGCCACTTCCAGAGATTTGGCTTACACTGTTTGAAACTGATTTGATGCTCATTATTGTTCAGCGCAGCATTGTTGAAAAGTATTCACAAGTATGACGAGATCAGTTCCCACGAGGGCCACTCCTTTGTGGGAACGCACACAGTCACAGTACTGTAAGCCACTTTTGACAGCAGCCTTCTAAGAAATGGGTTAGACATGTAGCTGTTTATTTACTTGTTTACTTTTCTCTGTATCCCTGTCAGGCACTCAGTCAACCAACATTCATGTGCTGTCTGCCAGCCCCTCTTGGCTCATAAATAATTCCTTCCTGCACCACTTCAAACCTGGATCAAATGAGACTTTGCGAATATATCTCGGCAGTTGTTTTAACCTTCTTGGTCTAGAAGTAGGGAGGAGGATTTTTATACATTAGGACAAGACACATAATGACTAGTAAGCTGTCAGTCATCTGAAAGTATGTGAAATGAGTGCCAGGTACTTTGCTGAGATCATCTTGAAATTCTCTTCCATCCCACGAGACTGACTCCTCCGCCTGGTGAAGGAAGTAGTTCAAAATAAAATTAAATTTATAAAAAAAAAAAAGCTAAGAGATATCTTCTAATATTTTTTGAAGTCAGCCTGGATTAGTTCTGTCATCCTCTTCATAACTCTCACATCCATATGTTCCTTTTCTTTTGTGCCAGCTTCTTGGCCTTCATAACTTCTCTTTTTTCTTCTTTACATTTTGCTGCAAGCGAGCTTCGCAGGTTCCCTCGCTTTTCCTGTCCTGCTCTGCTTTAGTTCTCACTCCGGCTTGTTCCGCTCACTCTCTTTCTTTCTCTGACTCTCTGTCCTTATTCTTTGTGGGCTTTTTTTTTTTTTTTAACTTCTCTGCCTTTCATCACCCATGTCACTGTGTCTCATTCTCCCCGCCCTTTTTAGCCCCCCACCCCTTTCTTTTTCACTTTTTCTTTTTCAAATTCAGTGACTCATCCCAGCGAAGTCAATCTCTACCATCTTCTCACATCCGCTCATTTATGATTGTTCTTCTGTCTTCATTTGTTCATTCTGCTCCAGGATTTTTCCCGTTTTTATGCTTCTCGCTCACTTCTTCCTCATGTTCCCTAGGCATAGATCTATACCCACAATTCTCTGGCTCTCATCATTTTCCACACATCTCTATAACAGTTCTTTGTGTTTCCCACTCTACCCCCCCCTCCCTACACACATATATCCCGCCCTTTTCTCCCTACATATCACTGGGGAAAAGGGTTATTGAAATGAGGCGCTGGGTAGAACAAAGTTTTTATCCCTTTTCCCCCCTCTTCCCTTCTCAGCTCTTGATATAGCCACTCCACTCTGTAGTGATGTTGCAACAAAGTGCCTGTGTGCTTCTATCAGCGCTGTGGGGGAAGGCATTATAAGTGTGTCTGTAAAGTGGGGGGTTGGTGGATGTAAGATGTGAAAGTTGGACTGAAAGGAAAAGGCAAGAGGGCGGCACTGGTGGGAAAGGCTAGGGTTGATGGAGAGAGTACCAAGAGGGGATAGAAAGGCAGCTTGTCCCCAGAGCAACCAGCAACTGCCAGCCGACCTCACGTGCCTCGGCCACCACAGCACCACTCATGCCCCGCTGCTCCCTTTGGATGCGAGCTGCAGAAAAGCTGGAAGCCACGGACTAAAAGCAGCAGGTCCGACCTGCTGCGATTTAATATTAGAGGTACAGAGAGGGAAAAAAAGCAAGTGGGAACACTGCCACTACTGCAGATATAGAGTGGTTCCCAAGTGGTGAATTTACTGTGAAGTCTTGTGTCATGTGTATTCTGTTTTTCCTTTTTTTTTCTTTTTTTTTAACAGCTTCTATTAGACTGTGCACATTCAAAAATCTCCTAGCTCAATGTTCAGGCTAAAATATATCTTTTGAAACAAACATAAAAAGAAATCAATAATACAAAAATCTACATGAAAAAAAACTGCTTTAGATATTTTTCACTGGCATTTTTCCTGTCCTTAAAGAGACTCTAGTGTATAAACAGCAGCATATTTGCCTTTTATTCAACTTTTTTAAAGCTTTTTGGTTCTTTTACAAACAATTCAGGTAATTTTCAATATATGATATTACTCGTGAAGTAATCTTTTTTTGTGTTGGCAGTAATCTCATAATAGATGACATGCTAACAAGTTTTAAAATGTGCTGATATGAAAAGCAAAACTGTAGTCTTCCATGCCTTTCACATAGATCAACTCAAATTTGTACAATATATTTTCTATATAAGGTCTGGTGTACGCTAAAGGGAAAAATATATGATTGTAAAAGTATAACCTTTTTTGTTTCATGATTGCTCACCGAGTGTGGTCTGGATCATGATATGACCATCACAGTCACCAAAGATTCATCCATTAAAGTCATTTAGGAGTGATAAAATAGCACTACCCACACTACCCATCACCAAATTGCCAAGAGAGAATATAATTTAGTCTCTCACAGAGGCTTACTGTAGCCCTGACAGCTCATTAGGATACTTGATGATGGCATTATATTTAATTTGTCATAATCTATAATTATGAGCACTGGAGATAAATCTTAATAACAACTTTGACATGTTTTGATGTCAAAGTACAAGTTGCATCAGCAGTGATTCTACAGCTTTTGTGTATGTAATTATCATATGAGCTGTTTTCTAAAGATTCAAATGTTAATAGCAGCTACAGTTCCAAAGCCCAGCAGCCCAGAGCTCCGGTGGGCAGAGTACTGAGGTCATACTCAAACAAATAATTCATTTTGTCTGTATGCTATTGTCGTAGTCTGCCAGGATCAGCGCTTGCTGCGTCTAGGGTGCGGGTGTTTGATGTCTATAATGTATGTTTTTACACCCACCATGAGAATTAGTCTGCCTTGGCAATATTGTATGAATAGGGAGGAGTGAATTGAATTATTGTGGCAGTTGTGTGGGAGAGTGCTGGTGGGATTGGGGGGGCTAAGAGCGAAGCAGTACCTCACGGCGGCCTCTGCCGCTCTGACAGAGAGAGAAAAGAGCGAGATAAAACGAGGGTTTGTGGGAACAAAAAAACGGGAGACATGAAAGAAGAACAGGAGCAGGAGAGAGGCACCGTAACAAAGGACGGAAAAGCCTGATGTCGAGACCTCTGTCCGATCAGAGACATCGACGCTGAATGAAAGACTCACGGCGCCCATTCACCTCCTGTTCTCACCTCCATTCTGTGGGTTTCGTTGCCACGTAAATAAAGGCGAGCAAACTCAATAGTTACTGATTGATCTGTGGCCAGTGGTAGAAATTAGAGACAAAGTGTTTATTCTCTCAACATCTGACTCTTCTAACTTTTTCTACTTCTGCTTCATTCTCACAAAAGAGTTCAAGGCAACCTGGAGGTTACAGACTTTTTTTTTTTTCCAACTCCCAAAGCAGCTGGGAGATCCCGAATAAGTGGAAGTAAAAGACTAATAGGTTTCACCTAGGTGCCTCTGACTGTAGATTTTCCAGTGGAACTGCTTCTTGTCCAGCAGCAGACAGCTGGTTGGACTGGCCAGCTTCCATGGTGGAATTATATTAATGTGGAGAAGGCACACATTCTTTTCTCCAGTCTCATATTTATAAATTTCATTTTCTCCCCAAGGGCAGAAGTCACAATGTAGATATAGCTGGGTAGTTTCGTAAGTGAATAGTTATGGTTGGAATAAAATTGTGTTTCTGCGCCCATCAGGTTGACAGATGGTTTTGTGTCCGAGGAGGAGTTCTCATCGTTTGTTCCGTTTTCAAGCTGTGCTCTTTTTGTCAAATGTACAGCAGTGACAGCACTCTCTCTTTGTCCTTTCTTACTG
>VUQG01016354.1:2593-17901 GCA_015106755.1 Etia nguti | reverse complement strand
TGCAGTTACGACGAGGCTGCTGACGGCCTTTTAATGAACGGCAAATCAATGGAGTAGTGAAAAATCACTCTAAAGCTTATTAGCCAAGAGAGAGGCTGAGTGATACTCCCAGTTCTTGGAGAAGAAAGGCATGATCAAAGGTCAATAATGCACTTAAAGCAGCTCTCAGGAGCCCTTTGACTGAGGACAGGAACAGCGATCCATTGTGACAAACCGAAACATGATTCATTACCAACATGCACAGATGAGGCAAGTGCATCGAGGACATCATGACAAATGTTTGTAGAGCATTTTGTCATTATTTGGAGTAGAGCCGTCTAATTTTTACAGGTGAAAACACAATAATCAGTATGTTGTAATGCAGGTTCAGCCCAGGCTGGACCACAAAAACCACTGCATAGTATTAAAAGTCTTTTCTCTCACTGTAAACACGTACACTCCGACCTCATTCAGATTCATTTAAAAAGCAGATGATATGTGCTGAGAAAACTCAAAGAAAAATACAATGCAGTGCTTCCTGGGAAAAGATAGTGTGTAGTCCAGAAACCCTGTTGCTCTAAAAGTTTACGCCTTGCTTGGCCGTGCGGTCGGGCTGAGTGGAACATTAGGCGGCCCTCAGACCGTACATTTGACATCCTTACTATAAGGTTGGCCCACACGTTCACAAACAAATTCATCCTTCAGTTTGAACTGAAGTGTAAGACGGGTGAAATTCAGCCGTACTTTAGGAATATTTCATGGTGTTAACAGCAGGTGTAGAAAGGCTCGTGCTGAGTGTCAGGCCGAGGTAAACACACCTCCTCAGACACATTACTGTCCTCGGCTGGTATGGACGAGTGGAGAGACTATCATCAGTAAATAAGGTGAAAAATGGTTCTTTTAGAATGGATGTGAAATACTTCAGTAAAAAGTTAACCACCGCTGAGGAGGAGCACGAATTCTTTATGTGAGCAGAGCTCAGCTTGGCCAGCTCTGGACAGTCACTCAACCTCAGTCTGGCTTTGACATATACCTATACACAGCTGCTGCTTATCCTGAGTGCAGCACTTAACTTTACATCCTTATGTTGCCTCATTCTATTCATCTGTATGAACATGCTGAGCTGGAAACGCTGGTCTGTCTGTTGGTCCGCACTTTGGTGCCGAGTGCTGGATTCCCAATACAGCCATAAGGGAACTCCTACTGACCTCAACGCTTCACTTGACCTCCTACAATGCATTTGGACATTAATTGGGGCAGTTATTTAGAAGCCCTATCTATTTAATCTCGGTAATCATAGCCAGGTGGTGCAGGCGTAGCACAGCATGAAGGTCATGGGTGCATTTCCAGACTGTGTGGAGACCCCGTGTGGGTTTTTTTCCCTACGGCTCTCTAAAAGACCAGAAATCATCCACAGCTCGTCCGTAGGTGTGAACACAGCCATGAATGGGTTCTTGTCTTTGCTGCCCGGGCCATGTCCCATCTCCTCCTCTTGCTCCACATTAGCTGGGAGCAAGCTCTTTAGCTGCGCTGCTATCACAGCTGCTGGTGGCATCCAGAGACTGATGGCATGGAGAAATTTGAGCTTGCAGAAACTCATCATTCCAGCAATCATTAGATTTCTCTGTTGTAGATTAAATATTCTCAGCTTTTGAAAAGCTCAGATTATGCGATCAAAGGAAACCGAAGACAGAATGAGAGTCGATCATTAGGTCGTTAATCCTCAGCTTTTATTGGATAAGAGTGACAAAGACACCTGCAATCAATCAATCCTTATGTAATCTTCTCGGGCAAACCTCTGAAGCATCGCTCATTATAAAGTGCCGTTGTACGTCTCCACTCACAGACACAGTGGGGGGGAATGCATTGCTTTACACCACCCTCTCCCAAATCCTGTCCCAGTGAAATGCTGCTTTCTCTCAGGATGTCACACTTTTTTTTAAACAGCCAAATGAGGTCAGATCCATGCATGGATATGAATATGTGCATTTTCCTGCAGGGAAAATAACACAAAAGATGCCATCAGGGGAGAAATCTTCTTAAAGCCTGTTAAATCCCATTAAAGCAAAATAATCTAACAGCACCTCTCACTACGCCATAGTCTACCTGATCTTCAAGGACTCCTGATTTTTTGCAGCTCTGTGGATTTCCCACCGAGTTCTCTTCGCTCTCCCTGTAACCCACACTCAGACTTGCCTTGGCAGATCAATGGAGCAGCATGAGGTTAGGTTTTTAATTGAGCTGTCCTGAAGGGTGGGGTGGTTTTAATGAGGCCAGGGCCTGTTTTCATCCTGACCTTTGAGGCTGTGCTCTACAGGTGTCCATCCTCTAACTTAAAAGGAATGTATGGGCTTGTAGGGTTGCCCCAGAGGTGTCAGACCTCACAAGTGTGTCTGCAGCTTGACATTTTCACCTGAATTAAAATCTCAGTGAGGTTTTTTAACCTGTTACACTGTATACGGTGTTTCTATTACCTGTGTTATCATCTATCAAGAAGGACAGGATGGTTTGTACTCACACACAACCCAAGCCAAATGAATGACACAAGAACATGGCTGCTTTGTTCGTGTAATCATATTTCTGTCACCATCAGCTTAAAGAACAGCACAAACAGGCCCTAAGCGCCAGCTCCACAGAGACAGGAGTCCAGCACAGCACACTGGCTGCAGACTGTCCAAAGGTGTGCTGGGGACTATCCAGCATTCAGCAGCAGGATGTAACATACAAGCTGAGACTGGGTACACAGCCAAGCACCTGGGCCAGCGTGCAGGAACATCTGTGCCACATATGGACTAAAAGATCCGATGGGAGTGAAAACAAGGCTCAAATGTTAGCCAGTCTAAAGTTTCTTTAATGTGAAATTAAAGAAAATTTAACCAAATATCTTGTCCATTGAACTTCAAACTCTTTAAATCCATCTGAGGCATCAGGTACAAGTATTATTACAAACCACTGTTCCATACGAGTAAAGTAAAAGTCAGCACCATCATAAGAAAACTCTCTTTAAGTCAGTTTGTCCCTACAAAAATCATGACGACATCATCCACCTGGTCATCGGTGCCAAGTGCAGTCTGTTTCAGCAGCTCTGTTCCCCACCAGCCCGTCAGGCCAGCCCACGGTCCGAGAGCCAAGACAGTAAACGCATACACACACACATAGTCGGGTATTCATATCTTGTGGGGACATCTAATTGCCATAATGCTTTCCCTAGAACCTAACCTAACCATAACCCTGACACTAAAACCACATTTTGAGTCTCAAAACTGCCTTCAAACTCGAGGGGACGGGATTTTGGTCCTCACAAGGGCTGTTGGTCCCTACAAGTATAGTAAACTTCAAATTTTTGGTCCCCACAAAGATCTGAATACACGCTCACATATACACACACAAACAGCGTGCCTTCAACATGTCCACGAGTCCCTTGATGCATGTGGAACCTCTTTGTTGATGAAGCTGAGCGTGTGCACCATGCAGTATCCACATGCTCCAGATGTTGTGTTGTCAGATAATGCTTTTACGCTGACATCACGCCATCTTTGGCCACGCCCTGAAGACAGATGACACACTGTGACCTCGTACGCTTTTTCTCTGGCTGAAGCCAGACACGAGTGAGCTTTTATCAGTTTTCTTTGGCTGATGTGGGCTTTGTGCTGCTGGAGGTTCACAGTTGCAGATTTAAGACTGTTTTCATTGGCTGGCTGCCCCACAGCTAAGCCTGCTGACACACTGGTGTCCATGTAAGTGATGTTCAAGTGTCTAAATGCTACTTTTAATATTCTCTACAATTTTATCACTGATTTTGCAGACCCCATGTTGAGAATCACCAGCATAAAGCAGTGACTCAACGACTGCTTAATCCTCTCAAAGCCCAGCACTGATGCAGACTCGATGTGATAATGATGTACTCGTCAAATAAGCCCAACTAATACTCAATACCCAAAGTCCACAGATCAAGTAGGATGATATTTAGTCCAGAACACGTGTGAAAATTATTTTCTACCCAATGATACGAATGCTTTCCTTTGGTTCATCCCACCTCACCTTTGGTTTGAAACAACTCAGATGGGTCTGCATGTTTTCTTTTGTTCTACCAGAACGTGATTGTGCCATGCTACAGCACCACCGTGGAAAATATCAGACCCGAGGTAAATAAATGAAGCCATATACAGTAATATGATCAAGGTAATCTATTACTTGTGTTTGTGCTTCCTGAGATTGTAAAAAGTACAGTGACACTGTCATCCTTTTCACACAAAGACATCTTCTCTGCACATGCCCGTGTCAGATTTAAAAGTGAGGGGATTTTGTAGGTGATCCTCTTCCACTGTCCTTATCAGGGGGTGGAGCCTATTCCTATTAAGCACACGTGTTTGGACTTAAAGTCGGAGAGAACCTGCGCAAACATGCAAACGGTGGAGGTGAACGCAGGACCTTCTTGCTGTGAGGCAACAGTGCTAACCACAATGCTGCCTGGGGTATCTTTATTCAGACTGTAGCCTACACCCTGCTGTACTCAGTGTGTTTGTTCAGCAGGTAAGGCATCAATAAATAAGTGACCTGGATATGACCCGACAGCAGGAAAGATTTGACCACAACAGCGTTTCCTGAAGCTTAGTTTTGTTTACTGGACTTGCTCGACTCGATTGCTGTGACAAGACAATGTCCTGAAGAAATGTGGAATGTGCTATAATAAACAGGCAGATTTGTCAAACACAACAGCCGTGCTTTAAAATATCACTCTCATTTATGTAACAAATTATATCAGAAAGAGTGTGGCTATGCAGTTTAATTGTTACCATATATACATGTGCAATCTCTGCAAATCATTCTGGGTTACTGGTACTCAGTGCTGCCCCCTGTGATGAAGACAAATGGTTTATATACTGAACAGCTCGTGAGTGAAACGTTTGCACAGAAATCTGGATTAAAATGTAAAACCTACAAACTCTTATGTGGAGTCGATGGTACTGTGTTTGCATTGATGAAGGATTATGGGTATGTAGACATCTTTTTAAACACTCACTTCACTGTTTTTGTCTATGATGACTTCTGTTTTCTCCACAGTACTGTGAAGTTCAGCATAGGCAGGCTTTCTTTGCATTAGCTGGTTTAACAAAACCTAAAAGCCCGGTCAGAGATATCTTCTCAGTGCACTTAAAGGTATTTTATGCATCATTTGAGTCTTCATCCTCACGAAATGGATCAACTGAGCACCGCCTGCTCCAACCAGACAGGAACTGGTGATAGAGAACTATTTAAAAAAAAAAAAAAAAAGCCAGGAAACTGAGTGATTTCTCTTTGCTCGGTCTGTGCTGGCTGCACTGAGCTGTTTTCACTCGGTGCCGTCAGACTGCACAGGTTACACATGTACAACAATCAGGATCCTGTAAGTAGAGGAATCTGCGAGAATGGTTCACTTCCACATTATGTTTTCAACATGTTATGGCGATCAAAAACCACCACCACTGCAATGAAAACTCTGATTTTAGGCTAAATTTACATTTCTAACCTGGTACACAGAGCACGATTACCGGGTCAGATGTTTTAATTTTCATGAAGGTGGCCGTCTTGCTACCTGCTACATCACTGTGGTAACTGATGCTGAATGCAGCCCGAACAGGAGCAGCTCATGTTCAGAGTTGTGGTTTAAAATCAGCTGGAATTGCCACAGTTTCTTAAATTTATAGCATGTTTTAGATGAAAACCAGATCACGTGATGCAGGAACAGGTGTTACATGGGTAAACATACTAAATCATACCTTATTAAAACCACTGAATGAAGCCCAGGTAAGCTGACAGGTGTGCAAACTGGCGTGTTCTTGTCACTGGATGTGCACGTTTTCACTTGGCGTTGAAGGAAGCTTTATTCTTACCTGCTGCTGAAACTGCAGCTACAAGAACACAGAATAATAAAATGAAACGTTTCCTCCCATCTGGCGACAAAGCAACTCCCACGTCTCCTTTTTAGCCTCTGCAACAGTAACAATTACAACCTGGAACATGTAAATATTACATTTAAGATTTATAATGTGCATTAAACACGTGACAGCAGCGTGTGGGCTAAAACCCAAGATTAACAATCTTCTGTAGCATTAATCTCTTTTCTTTGTGGCACTTTTGCATTTTGCCGTTTGATTTTTATGACCTTTATAGATTTTTTAAAAAAGTCTTGTCATGTGATACGGTCACTGGCTGAAGTAGGTGACACTCACAGGGATCATTTTGAAAAGGAAACATATGACATGTGAAATGCTCAGAGCTCGAAGCATCAAGACTTCAAGAAAGTTGAGAAACACCACAGTGATGACACTGCCCCTGGTGACAGTACACAGGAACAACATGTCATTGATGGTCTGGAAGTATTTATTGTATAAAAACTCTCCTTCCTTCACCACAGTATCTTTTTATTACAGACTGCTCCAAAGAACAAATGTTTCACTGTTAGCCACATGCTCTATCTGGCTGAGATCAGTTTTTAAACGTCCGTTCTGTTAACTTGTTTCAGAAAAATCAGAGAATGTAAAGCCAGCTGCTTCGTCCTCACAGTGAAAGCAGCAGGTTCTTCAGTCCTCCATCAGTGCGTTCAGCTCCAGCACTCACACATCTACCAGTTTTCCAAGCTCACTGCACAACTGCTGCATACCCTTTTTTTTTTTTTATAGAAAACTATTCTATCCGTCCACGACATGAGAGACTGAGCACTGAAAAGTTACTGAGTAAAACACCTGATACATTTAAACGGGGCATGAAAGAGAAACAGGCAACAAGATTTAAACTAAAAACAAAACAGTTGGCACTGTCCAGCTAGCCAGATCCTTCTAGGGTGGTGCATATAAAAAATACTTGGGACAGAATACTACACGGGGGGTCGCTTGGGCAACACTGTCAGAGTACGTCCTCATTAATGGAACGAAGGACGCTGAAGCAGACTGAATACTTGTTGAGCAGCGTGTTTAAAATGAGCCGTGTGCACAGATATGCCCACTGACACAGCAGCGACACAGCAGAATAGACCCGCACTGTGACTGACTGTGTGGTTCAGAAGAACATGTCCTGGTACAGGTTCTGGCCCATCTCAATGTAGGCCTCCTTCTCCTGTGCAGACATCTGCTCCACCAGCTCTGGCCTCTGGCTCACCTCTCTGTACGAGAAGGGCCGACCTCCCACCATCACCGTCGGCTCATCGCCCACTTCTTCAAATTCATCGTCGTCCTCATCGTCCTCCTCTTCGGCCCGATGCTGCGCGGCCGCGGCAGGAGGAGGACCCGGAGTAGAGTCCTCGTCTGACTCACTGGTGTCGCTGTCTGAGTCGCTGGCGTTGGCGGAGACAGAGGTGAGAGCCCTGGCAGCGGCGCTCGCTCCACCTGCGCCGGCGCCTGCGACACTCCTCTTCTCATGGATTAGCAGCGCGCGCATCACTTCCTCGTTTTCATCTACCTGACCGGTGCCAGGACCGGGTGCTCCGTCCTGGGCTCCAGGTACGTCACCACCTGTGAAAACCACATTATTAAAATTAAATCACATTCTCATTTTTATCTTAACTCACAACTTCAACCCAGCTCTGCTGTTCAACCCTGTTACTTATTATTCTCTATCCGTGTCATGTGGTAAGGTAACCATGTGATCACATGATGCAACTTCTAACCAATCCAGGACATCTCACTGGACCGTAGGCTGGATGAGATAACACCTGCACAGTTTCGTGTCTTTAGAAGTTTTCTGTTTCATGGAAGACATTGAGTGCTGCCATGTTTCATCACAACACGACTTTACAAAGCAAAAAAAAAAAAAGTTGTGGCCCGGGAGAAACAGCTGCAACACAAACATGAGATTTCCATGTACCCACTAACCACCGATAACGACTACAATACTCAGTTTTTTCCTCACATCTCTTTTAAAAGAAATATGTTGGCTTCAGAGTGAGTGAACTCTTAATGTAGAATGTCCTGAGAGCATCAGGAGCTTTTTAACAGATCACATCATTCCTGGAAGACGTCCCCAAGTTTAGTGAAAGTTCTTAGAAACATGGTTCATGGGTCTTTATCAATACCTGCTCCAGGGTAGGTACGTGTTCTGTGATTGGTCTAGACAGATGTGAAACTAGATGAACAGAAACATGAGCTGAGGATCAGCAGGCTTTATGGAGCCTGTAAGACACGGGGGAAATCATAAGTGGGAATTTCTTCTTCTATTTCCTCCCAACTTGCTGAAAGAAGCTGAGATGAGCCTCTGAAATTAGCGGAGCGCACTTCCAGCATGTGCAGTGAGCTGCACTGACACAACTCACCTGTCTATGCCACACATCCAGCGTGATAGCTTCAAAGTGGGTGGACATTAAACTGCAGTTGCTATGCCAACCACCACCTGGCTATTACGTCATCTTAGCGTTTCAACCGGCACAATGCTAAAAGCCTGGCAGTTCCCCAGTGGGCAGTTGCCCCAGTCAGCCAGTGAGCGGAGGCTGTGAGAGCTGCTCCATCTTTAGAGCGTGACCCACAGGTGCGCAGCCTCCGACACCAGTGTTCAGTTTCTCACCTCCACATGCTTTACTGACTGAAAATCATCAGAATGAGCCAAGGTCGTCCACATCTACTGCACATCCCTACCAGCAAGCACAGAAGACTCAGGAACTACAGACACACAAACACGCTCGTTCCCTCTCAGCAGCTGAGGACAAAAAAAGATCCACATCTTCTGTTTTTTGATGCATCGTGTCAGAATTTGGGTTTATATTTACATGTTCAAATTCATAAGTTGTGTTTATGAACTGGAATTAGGCCCTTTATTCTTTCAGTAAACCAGTTCATGAAACACACACTGTGTCATCTTTATTCATTTACAGCTTGATGCATGCTCAGTATTTAAGCACAGGGTAAGATCTGCGGGCAGATAAACTATGAAACACTCAGATACAGACGGATGCAGAGACACACCTGTGAAAAAAACACAACCCACATGTCTAATTTGTAATTTCCATAAGAATGGATTCTATTATGAGTGATCCTGCCTCAGCCACTCACTAATCAAGTCCTGATTATTCCAATTAAGCAATTATGGCTCAGTGGTACTCTGGCCAGGTCTGATTGCTGCATGCCCTTGGGTAAAGATCCAATGTCATTAGAAGAAAACTTGTTGAAGGGCTGCTCTGACAGATGGAAGTAACCTGGCTGACCTGTAATAACCTGTTTCAGCTACAGACTGAGCACCGACTGAAACGAAAAGCTCAAAAAAAGGCGCACTCTGCAGTCCATGCAGTATCCAAGCTACCCTCTCCTTAAAAATCCAGTTGTGAAAAACCAAACCCACCGAGGACGAGAAATATCATTCATGACTAACGATCACATAAACAGCAGCCGAGTCTGGGAGGAAATTCACGCTGAATTAAACTTATACTAATTCACAGAGTCGGAGATTGCAGTGCTTTAGAGTACTATTAAATTCATTTATCTTCAGTAACAAGCTGCATTTTCTGGAGACGTTTTTCATCCCATTCTGTGAGTCCATTTTGAAATGTTATTGTATTTAGTGAAGACGTTTAAATTTGATCTTTTTAACAAACTCTACACGAGAGACAAAGAAGAGAACGATTATCAGGACATATCAGAGCCTGAGTGTCAGTGGGACCATATCAGCTGATTTACATTTATAACAGCCAATAAATGACAGAAACACCCTTCATCCATGTGATGCATGCTGCATAGTTTGTCCACCAGAGGGCACTCCGCAACCTCCCTACTGAAAACACAAACAGTCGGCTTATGTGTTTATGTTTAGTGTGTCTCAACATAATGACCGAGCTAAACTACAAATGAAACACAACCATCACAGAAACATTACGGACACGTAAACTGCAGCAGACAAGAGAGCGGCTGCAGTGACAGCGCTGTACTTACGGTTCTTTAGGACGTCCGGCTCGTTGTAAGCACCCTGTACGGTGCTCTGAGTCAGCCACACCGGCCTCTCCTTTGGCGCCTTGCTCTCACCGGCCTGTTTCTGCTGCTCCTCCTGGTCCATGTTGATGACCACGTTCTGGGTGTAAAGATCAGCATAAGTCGATCCTTTGTTTGACCAGGCTTCGCGGTGCGGGCCGCTCGCTGCGTTGGCTCCTGATGCTGCAGCACGTTCTCGGCTGGAGGAAAGAGTCAACGAATAATATTGATGTTCAACAGCTAAGTTAATATGATTAAGTCTGGAAAAAAATGTATCCAGTTCACTCGTTTTGGGTTCCTGCTGTGGCTACAGACAACAGAGACCCACAGTGTTAACCGTTAACTGCGGTGAACTGTTAGGACGAGTGCGATGCAGACTCAGATGGTCTCTCGCTGCGAGACTCGGCAGACTGACCTCTGTTTGAGAGCAGGAATCTCAGCAGGCTCAGGCTCCAGCAGTTCATGGGACAAGTTCACATCCTCAGTTTCACGAAGCAGCACGTAGATGGGCTCGATCTGCTCATTGAAGCGCGCCACGAGCGTCCTGGCATCAGGACAGACGGACTCATCCTCTTCTACCTCCGTCTGGCAGAAAGTACAGCGAAATGTACCTGCAGGTGAAAAACAATTATTACAGTCCCGCCTTCAGGGCACTGCATGATCCGAAGCCTGTAACACAAGCCAGCAGAGAAGTTTAGGCTTCATCTGCTTCATATACCAGCTGATATATCACAGGAAGTGAACCTGCTGGTTGCCGCTGGTGCCATTCGTGCTTTGACTTCGGTGATTTATAACCGATCGGGGTCAGGGTTCGTCTTCATGGAGTCTGGGCGTGGTCGTGTCGACATAACAGGAATGACACATAAGAGCGATTACGCAAATCTGCCCAGAGATTCTTTTATTAAACAGAGATTATCTGCAAGGGT
Source organism: Etia nguti (assembly GCA_015106755.1). Lineage (NCBI taxonomy): Eukaryota > Metazoa > Chordata > Actinopteri > Cichliformes > Cichlidae > Etia > Etia nguti. The sequence continues at coordinate 7,067 of VUQG01016354.1, read as the reverse complement.
TTCGGGAAACTGTATGCAGTGCACACCCCACTTGCTTCCTACCATTAAGAGAAGGGCAAGCTTCGACCATCTGCTTCTCTGGCTGATTTCAGTTTCAGTAATGGGAGCCGTTCCAGCATGAGCACAGACCACACGCCTACTTTATGTTTATGTGTATGAGAGGACAAAACCCCACAGACTCTGAAAACTACCATTACAACTAAAGCGCCTCGAGATTAATGCAAATGAATTGAACAGTTAGAGCTGAGGCTGGTCAACAATTTAAAGGCAACAGCGTTTCATTAATGTACAAAATGTTATTTGTGCATTTAATATTAAAGTACCTCATTAAGATCAGCACTCTTATTTATCCTCGATCTGTGCTAAACAGCACAAAGCCGAGATTACTGGAAAAAACTATCATTACAAAGTAAATAACGTAAATATGATTAATACCTTTATTCATAATTGTCTGGCACTAGTCTCTGGCTCAGTACTGAAACAACTGGGTCTGGCTCAACCTGAAATATTCAGCTTTTTCTGTACAGAGGGAGAAAACATGTTGGCCGAAGGTGAGGAACGAGCACGTCAGGTGGAATGAGTGAAAAAAAGATCACGTGTTATAACATTCATGCAGCGCGCCGTGAAAATTCAGAGCTGCAGGGCTTTGGCTCTCCTTTGTGGGTCAGAACGAGCTGGAAGACCAGCAGCGTCGTGTCCGATCCTCGTGAGGTCACGCTGAGTGTTGCTGGCCCGACAAAACCAGCCCATCAAACTACAAGCAGAGCTGCGGGTACCTGAAGGATGAACCCTGACCGAGGCAAAGCAGCCAGCAGCTGAGACAAGAGAGCGGTGCAGAGGAAGTGGGACCATGAAGCGTGTCATCACAAACATAGTGATGGCTTATTTATCCAGAGTGACGATACTGCACATCTATTCTCTCCCATTTGTGTCTTTTCTTAGAGCTCGTCCCTGATCATTTAAATACACCCACATTTTAACATTGTGATTCTACAGTGGGCAGACATTCAAGTCGACACGGGTTCATAACCAACCTGACAACCAACAAATTAACTATTTACAACATGTATTTATCCCAGTAAACCACATGTAAGTACTGGACAGAATTATTTAGTGAAAACAAATAAGAAACGATCTCGAATGACTTTGTTGACAACTCCTGTGTGACTCCTAGAAGCAGAGCTGGATGGCTGGCAATCAGCCCTGACACTGGCAGGCAGTCAGCGTGGTGCCTCATTCTGTCACAGTTTAAAGCTGATGCAGTTTATGAATGAAAACGGCTCGCAAAAAAATAAAAACCTGTCCAGAGAGAGCGCAAAGAGCACAACAGTTTTCTGGACAATGTTTCTAATGCAAAACTGAATTTTTAATGCACATGTTAGCCCTGCGACAGACTGGCGACCTGTCCAGGGTGTACCCCCACCTCTCACCCTAATACAGCTGGGATAGGCTCCACCCCCCCGGGACCCTGACAAAGATAAGCGGAAGAGAATGGATGGATTTTAGCAAACACACATGTATCCCATTTCAGTGATGAACATCAGTTCTGGGGATGTTGCTTCAACTTCTCTAAAACCCAATTCAAAGAGATGCCACTGCGTCCTGTGTAATACAGTAATGTACAACTGCTCAAAAAGGAAGGAGCACTTTAAAACATCAGATCTCAACGGGGAAATAAAATCCTGCTGCATATCTGCACTGAGCTCGAACAGCAAAGTGAAAGTGGCTCCAGTGTGACTGTGCAGGGAGACACAGCAAACATTCGGGTAAGGGCACGTATTGATGTGCCCTCCTGTGCAACGTCTGCAGGGTCCAGGTATCACCTCCTGCTACCAGCAGTGACCCTGAGACTAGCCAAATACAAAAGTAGTGAAAAACAGTCAGAAGAGAAGAGGAGGGAAACATGCGAGTGTCCTCCACCTGTCCAACCATTCCTGCTCTGGGGGCTGTGTCCTTAGGTGTTAGATTAACACCAAAGCAGCTGAACCTGATTAAACACCCCCTCTGATACTGAAATAATCACATCAATATCCCACAAGTTTCACTGACTTGATGTTAAACGCTGATTAGTTCAGCATTATTTTAATTTTTTAATCAGTTTAAAATCCTAAAAGTTTCATATATTCATTAAATGGGTGATGTGTGTATGAATTTGGTTTTTTGTATTAAGGATTGACTAACTTTATGTGTATGCTCTTACCTCTGAGTAGAACTAATACATATTGAATGTTTAAATTACCTTTACTACAGTAGAATCTATTAAACTGCTGCAGAGTTGTGTATAATTACACAGAAGTGGAAATTTCACAGGTCTAATTTGAATTTATTCAATGGAGAGCGCACTGGTGACCCAAACAAGGTAACCATACACAGGTGAGTTCAATAAGCCAATTTAAAAACCCAAGTGAGTCGGTGTCTACTCTCATGCTAGGCCAAGTTCATGTTTCCACAGCACTACACTGAGTACAGATGCTCTGAGCACCTGTTTCTCACATGTCAAACACACAAACTGAGTGGACGCCTCCCTGTGATCAGTACGTGATGTGACGCTCATTTTAAAGCAAAGCTTTGGACAAACTGAAGGAAGGTGTGAGTCAGAGTGTGACACGGACTGAGATGGGGACAGACGAGGAGAACCAAAGTTTTTTAATGTTGGCTGTTAAGATACAGTAGATGAACCAGTAGGAGCATGACTTTAATCTGTTAATATAGTCAGCCGAGCCAACATCACTACATAGACTGTAAATCTGTCATTTCCATCATGGTTTCACATCTTATTTGTTTTGTAGCGAGCACAGATTGAACCCCACAGCTTCATTAAATAAATGTTGGCAGGCGGAGGCGACCTGAGACCCGATGGCTGTTTGTCCAGTCCGACTGTGATGATGCCCAATTCATTCTTTATTTTGGAAAACACCCATTTCATTGAACTGTAGTGTGAAAATAACTCAGATTTAATTTGTTTCCTTAAACATGAAAGCAAGAACTGACATATTAGCTGGCAAAACATCTCCTCAAGTTAAATAGATAAACTGATTCATTTAATACTATATTTTTAAATATTGGTGCTTATTCATGTTTCATTCATGTTATTTCATGTTAGTATGACTCTGTTACAGTGACTGTATGCGTGGATTGGTTAAATGTACCACAACACAATCAAAACAAGTCTCAGTGTGGTCAATCCAGACTGAATTATCCCCCAGTACCGTCCAGTCTAAAAAAAGAGGCATTAAAGACAACTATAGCTTGTTTCCAAATATAATACTCATCATGGCCACTATAAGTCATTGATTACCAACCATTTAAATTTGATGTAAAACTGAAAATTCTGTATTTTTTTAAGTGGTCGTCTTGATGCATGCTCAATCATCCAGGTAAGTACATCTTTTTTAAGTGCACAAACTGTTTCATGGTGATCTACGTTCAGTCTGTTTCATTCAGAGCACATCATTATATCGCATAGAGAACATGTAAGTATGTGTAAGGCTTATGACTCATCCTTATTTAAATAATAGACATTTAAAGTGAACTTTAACATGGCAGAATGTTAATGTATGACTTGTAGCTTATACAAGGCCACGTACACGTCATTAGCTTCAATGACAGAGTCAGTTCATGTCCATGTAGCGTTGGTAACAAAGCACACACGCTTGCATTCCCACAACATGGCTGCCACACAGCTTTAGAAATAACTCAGCATTAAATGGGCAATGAACAAAAATCACGCTTCTATCACTATAAAGTACAAGATCCTCTGTTTGTTCACACTATAGTTTCATTATAAGGAACTGTGCGTCCTAAATCCACCTGTCATTAAATCTATTCTGGTATGTGCTGTTACTGCCATCTAGAGGTGAACTGAGGAGCACACAACACATCAGGTCACAAAAAGTGATCCTTGCATCAATGAAATACTGAAGTCTTCATTTAACTTAGACACACTGATTTCTATACATCCAATGAGAATCACTGCCAGAAGTGAGCGCCTGCCTCGCCTTTCCAAACCTACATATTATATCTCCAAATACATTACAATTTAAATATATATGAACTCTCCCCACCCTCGGTAAAGAAGCTAATTAATTATTCATCCCATAAAAGCTGAACTAAATTCCCCCAAAACTGCCAGAATGCTTTCTAATATCCAAGCGTGTTGAATATTACAGTATGCCAGCACTGTTTTGCACGTTTACCTGTCATAGGGTCAAAGAGTTGGTTGGCCTCAAGGTCGGTGAAGGTGGAGAAGCAGCAGGGACACCGGAAGGAAGCGCGGTTGGTGGAGTCTCGCTCATCCGTCTCAATGCGTCGTCGCATGTGATCCAGTTTATACTTGACCACATTGACCAGTACCCTAAAAAGAAGTAAGAAAGAAATCAGACTACTGAGTCTAAAGTGTCCATCATCCACACACACACACACACACACACACACACACACACACACACACACACACACACACAAAACAGGGCTA
>VUQG01016352.1:20121-39251 GCA_015106755.1 Etia nguti | reverse complement strand
AATTACTTTTAGAATCTTGTAACTCAGTTACTAACTCAGTTACTTTTTTGAAGAAGTAACTAGTAACTATAATTAATTACTTTTTCAAAGTAACTTGCCCAACACTGCTTATGTCTAAAAATGTATAGTTTCATGCATCGGTTAAAACACTCAACTCCAGGTACATGACGCCCAGCTGAAAACACTTCACACAAGTCGAGCTGCCCGAGATTCACAGAATTTCCAGAAAATGTTAAATTTTTGTGATTTATATCGTTGTCGGGACGATAGATGTCTTATATCAGGATATGAGATTCTGGTCATATCGCACAGCCCTAGTTAAAAATGGCCAATTAACCCCTGGACCCCAGCGGGTTAAACATTTTTCTTAAAGTAATGCAATAGTTACTTTTCAAGTAACTAATTACTATTAGAATCTTGTAACTCAGTTACTAACTCAGTTACTTTTTTGAAGAAGTAACTAGTAACTATAATTAATTACTTTTTCAAAGTAACTTGCCCAACACTGGTGACCACTGATTTGCCCATTGAAAACTGAAGGCTACACACACCTAAAGTCAGTATGAATTATATATCATGGTCACCTGGTTTATTGATTGAGTACAGCTGTGTTTTAACCTTTGACAAAGTGATGAAGATGTGGACTGTACTGTGACGGCAGCTTGGGAGATTCTAGCCTGCGCTGCAATGTTCGTGCTTTATATTGAAACATTGTTTTAATTCAACACAAGAGCCCAAATAGTTTCTACAGTGTGCTTCTTTCTGAAAAGCCAGTTTGTCTATGATGCTGCTCCTTCCATTAACACGCAACGTACAGTAGAATTCAGCTTTCACATAAATAACTCTCAAAGGCACAGTTTTCCACAGATATAATTTCCTGCCTATTCCTTTAATCGTCTTTCACGGAATGCAGATTTTTGATGAGGAACTGTAATTCATGGAATATTCAATGATGACTTAATAATTGATCAGAATAAATGGATATCTGGGATACAGGGCATTTCTTCACCTGCAGGTACGTGACGAAGCTGTTAAACCCCTCTGTAGTCATAATTATCACATGTTCTCCTAATAGCAATACTTTCAGCTGACAGCTCTCCAAATATGAGTTATGTAAGTGACAGATTGTGTTTGGGTTCATGCTTTTGTAACGTGAGAGCTGTTTTCTCAGCAAACACAGACGCTGACCTGTCAGCTGAAATATTTCATACCTGTCTGTGTATATTTCACAGCTAGGCAGACATTATACAGCCAACATCGGTTTCCTGAAAATCCATCTTGTTTATTCATATTGTAAGCATGATGCAGTCGCACAACACTGAATTCTCCAAATGACTCATTTACCGCACCGGCAGTGACCCTGGAGTTTAATTAGCTTCAAATTATCACATAACATAACACACAGCCCCTACTGATTCAGCACACTCTGTAAACATTCCTGAAATGCTTTGGCTTTTTGCGCTCCGCTTTACTTCAAAAGGCATTTTCTGGGTCATAGCCAACTGGCATTGATCAGGATCGTTAACAGCATGTTCCCTCTCTTAAAATAACCTGCTGTATCACCCATCCTTTACCAAGAATAAGAGCTCGGCTGTAAATCAAGAAAATGTGGACATGTTAAGTGTGTAAGATAATTGCATAGGAATTGAAAAGCCCTTTGTCCTCCTTCTGTTCATCGTGGGCACCATTAAATGCGTTTAATGGTGTTTGCTACTATAAAGGAGTGTAACCTTGTAAGTTTGATTTAAAGAAAGAAAAAGCTAGGGTTCTCTTTAAAGAGTAAATAAAAACAGAATGCAGTGATCTGCAAATCATTTAAAGACTCTTTGAAAATACAACATAAAAAGTTGAACTGTGCTGACAGCAGATGTTGAAAATGAGACATTTTTCATTTTGGAAAGAATGCACCACTTAAAAAAAGCTGCCAGAGGAGCATGTTTATCCCTGTGTTGCATGAGCTCTTCTTGTAGCAAGTTTTTTCTGTCATACTTTGTCAATGGTTGACTGCTTTAGCTCCTAAACTTTTTTTTTTTAATGATTGAGCTATGCTGGTAATGTGGAACGTGTTAAAGCTTTCACTGAAAACCAAAATATGGCTGCGTACTGTTTGATGCCTCGAAACCTGTAAATATCTTTCACTATAATACTATTGCAGATGTTTGCTTTAAACCTGTTTGCGAATAACACACCACATGGCCCTTCTCTTTAGTCTAGAGGACACAGTCTCCTTCATTTTCAGGAGAAAATCAGAATTTGATTGGTTGGACCACTGGAGGACTCCTATCCACTTCATTTCAGTCCACTTTAAATGAGCTCTGTTACACACAAGGTGGCAGGTTGTTGTCTTGCTTAAGTCTTCTTCTTCTTTTTAAAAAAAAAATGTATCTGCAAAGTAGTATTTCAACTTGCAAGAACTGTGTTCAGAAATCGTTTTCAGAAGTGTTCCTGACCCCAAGCACCAATTTCAAATATCACTGAGAAATGTTATTGTTAAATTGCTGAACCACTCATGCATGAATTCTTTCACAGTTTGGTGAACATCTTCCCATCTTTTCACCTGATACACTCCCTCTCAGATCATATTATTAAATAACCTAGTGTTCAGATACTCCAGCTTGTAAAGCATTACTAAGTACTGTATACCAAGTATACCATCACACGTTTTTAATGTGTTGCAGGTTGTTTCTCTTGGTTTCAACTTTTAAGATGTTGCTTTTATAGTATTTTCAATTAAATGTGGAATTGAAATGATTTTGCAAATAACTGCATTGTGTTTTTTTGTTTGTTTGTTTGTTTTTAAACAGGACTGTATTAGGTATTCATAAAAATTCTTAGCAACAACTAACGTTGTCACATACACAACTGTTCTCTGGGTATGTAGCCAAGTCAAGCCAACTCTATTTATAAAGAACCAAAAACAGCAATAGCCCAGTATGTTAGCCACATACAGTACAGACACATACACATTATACTCATATATGCACACAGCTGTTCCTTTATAAGGGATGGGGTTTTTTTGTTTTTTGTTTTTTGTTTACAGACAGACTGTTTACTGGATCTTGCAGTCAAAAAGAAAAATAACCTTTACAGTGAATCAAGTGTGAGTTTTACCCGCCATTGTGCACTGCAGTCATTCTTTACCACCAGGGCACAGGATCATTTTTCTGTATTTTGGCTGAAACAGCTGCCTTTCCCACTCACGTCAACATATGCACCACTTAACCCGTGGAGGATTCCACACTGTGCAGTACCTAGCTGTTTTTTTTAAAACTTGGCTCAGAGAAATCAGCACAAAATTAGGATACTGGACAAAATGCAAAGACCTGTTTGAGAGAAGGATAAACTAATCCTTGATGGTCAAGTAAGTACCACTCAAATCAGAAATGTGCTCTTGTGACTTTTTCAATACCTCTTTTGCTTTGAGTTGTTACAAGATCTTGTCTTGACTGTGGGGTAAATCCAAGGACAGCCATTTCCAAGGAAGGTTATCCACTGGCTAATTTATGCTCAGTTTATCAGTGATATCAGATCTTAGCAATATTAGCTGATTAAAGCCTCTACAGAGGCTCTAAAGAGATTTCTCATTGAAAAACATTGAGAAATCTCTCAGTGATAATTTGAACATTACAGAATGTGGCTTTTCTTACTCATCTGTCTCTTGATAGGCTTTATTGCTGTAGATATGCCCTCAGCACTCACTTAACTGGGTACACCTGTAACATCTAAAGCAATCATGATGTCATAAATACCTGTGTTTGGGATGTGTAAACAATTCAGTATTTGTGACCACAGTGGTATCCAGTCAGACTTTCAACACTATGTGTACAGTGCTGGGGTTATATTAATTAGAGATAACACCTCATATACTCCCCTCCCAGTTCTATGACTAGAAAAGCCTTCCTGCACAATAAACTGTTCTCATTTTCATTTTCTTTCTTAATAATAATAATATATAATATAATATAATTATATAGTTATTTTTCCTTGGTGAATTCAAACACTTCCTTGTATTGATAGTGTGATCTTTATAACAGCCTTGAACCGTGCTGTTGTTATGTTATTAAATTATTGGCATGCTTTTACAAAATAGACATCAAAATACGCTCAAGGAGTCCATGTTGCATTGTGATTATAAAGTTATAGAGTGTTTTACTGAAAGTGAAACTGCGTACTTGTTGCTTGGAGTGAAAATCCCTGCTCTGAAGTGAAGAACCATGTCATCACTGCAGTTAACCAGTAGATGGCCTCTGGTTATCATTATTTCACTTGAGAAAATGATAAGAAAACGGTACTTACTATTGACTATAGGGGAAACTAAAATTGGAAAGGTTTGCCATTAAAAAAAACAACAACAAAAAAAGCCAAACCCCAAACACTTGAGTATTTGAACACTGCCAGGACATACATTGGCTGATAATTTTTGTTGTTGTTGTTTTTTTTTTTTTATCAAAGTCAACTGAATGTACTGGTATACTCTTCCAGGGCTTTGGTGCCACAGACTAAAAAGCTCTGTTTTCCCTGGTCTTTAGTCAGGTTTGAGGAACAACTAACAAATTGTGAGCCTGTGAACAAAGACAGCGAGCAGCAGTGTGTTTTGTGAGAAGCTGAGATAGATCATCTGGTGCTCTGGATATTAAAATAAAAAAATATTTGAAACGATTCCTAAAATCTATTGGGAGCAGGGGCGGCTCTAGAGGAATCTTCTTCGGGTGGCATGGAAATCTGGTGGGGTGGCAAAATCAAAGCCATTTCTTTACACATACGCAGGTGTTACCTTCTGTAATATGAACTCTATATGGTTAAAATACATCCAATGCAGCAAGTACATGCATGTTGCATGTAGAAATTGTCTGTATGATTCTTACTGGATTTAGCCCGAATAATTAAACATTTCAGTTAAATAAAATCCAAAAAACTACACAACATGAAGTGGCTCATTTTTTTCTGACATTTTTACATGCACAAAATGTCATAAATCTGCTCTGTCATGAACAAATGGATGTATTTTTCACCAGAATTTTTAACATTGAACATTAATAACACACACCTTCATGGCATTTTCTTTGATTGTCATTAATCAACAACCTGTGTTGCAATCTGAAGTGCCCATGATTGATTCAAAATGTGCTCTAGCACAATTATACGTGTTGGTTTGTTATGAAAATAAGAAGAAATAAAGCAGCTTTGGATGCTATGGGCTCAACAATTTTTTAATGGGGTTGGGGGGGAGAGGGTGAGGGGTAACATTATGCAATATATTAAGTTTTAGAATTTATACTCAATGTTGATTGCAGCTAGGCTCAAAGTATTCATTTTACCTTATTTAAATAAAAAACGTGATTTTTTTTTTTTCCAGTCCAGCTGATTAGAAGTCCAGAGAAGAATTAAATATTCTGTTTTGAATGCTGGATTTAGCTGTTGAACAAAAAGATCCAAGACCCTGATTGATTTTAGGTCATAGTTCAAGAGGAGTGTCTTGACGCATGAATGTGAATAGACTGCGGAGTCCTGGCCTGACGAAGTAGCTCTTCTGTGTTGTGCCATCTGCTTAGCCAGAGGTTGTTTGGTTTCCCCGATGTATAAATCATGGCAATCCTCCTGGCACCTAACAGCGTACACTATGTTACTCTGTTTGTGTCAGGGGACCCGATCCTTGGGGTGAACCAATTTTTGACTCAGTGTGTTTTGGGGTTTGAAAGCCACGGAGCAGTGTTTAGAGAAAATGCGTCTCGACTGTTCTGATACTCCTGACCCATAAGGGATCACTAAGGGTTTCTGCTTAGACAGCAGCTGTCCTTCTTCTCTCCTGGATTGTCATGAGCTTTCTTTAGGTGCCTTCCCAGCTTTGACAAATGTCCAGCTGGGATAACCACATTTACTCAGGACCTTCTTGACATGATGTTCTTCTGCTTCCCTGGTCACTGTATCTGTGAGGATGGTGTTCGCTCTGTGTTGTAGCGTCCTGATGACACCCATTTTGTGTCAAACCTTAAATACTGATCAGTATGCATCCATTGGTTCACGGTACACATCAGCTTTTAAATGTCCCCTATTACTGATGGAAATCTCATAGGCAAAGAAGGCTAACCTGCCACTTTTCATATCCTCCCTGATGAATTTGATGTGTTGGTCCACCAAGTTAATGTGATCAGTGAATTGTAGTACACCTGAGTTTTGATTTTTTTACCCAGGTGTTATCCACATACCTGAACCAATGACTTGGTGGTGTTCCAGGGTAGGACTATGATCAATGGTCATGACAATTTGCATATTAATGATCAAGAAACTGACCTCATAGCCCATTGTTCACCAGTGGTGTTAGTCTCAGTCATTGTGCAAACGTACTGTTTATAAGGTTGGGGAAACCTGTATTCAGCTGAGACTGAAGATGTCAGTTGGATGAGCGACAAACGTTTCTCCCACTGAAAACGCTACGTACAGATGAACAGAATCCACTTTTTGGGAGTTCAAGATGAGCTACCACCAGCATCTTGTTGAAAAAAGGTAATTCCAGTTGGTAACCTGGATTTTTAGTGGACTAGGGTGAACAGCCTATCCAGCTTATGAGGCTTAAAAGACGGTATATAACTGATAGGAAATGTCATTAAAACAATGAATAATGCCAGCTAATGGAAGCATGCAAGAAAGAAAATAATAATGGACCCAAAACTAACCCTTGTGGAACCCCATAGGTTAGAGAAGCATTGTTTATGGTTAAGGGTAGGGTTATGTTTATCCAGCCCTTATTTTTCATTTGGCACACCCAAATGAAAAAAATAACAAAAAAAATAACAAAACAAAACAAAAAAACAAAAGAAGTGAAAGGTCCCATTAATATAAACATTTGAGAGCATTTTTAAAGGTAAAAGTATCCAGTTATTCAAAGAAAAAAAATGTTTCCTTAGCAGGTAGCTAAAACAGCTGTACTTGTGAGGTTGTGGATGGATGGAACTGATAACAGTGGAGAAATTACACTATATGTATATGCACAGCATACCATTACACAGACAACTTTTATTAACAGTACATAAAACAGTAAAAATGGAAAGATTTGTTTAAGAATTAATTATCTAATTCACTACTAGAGTCAATGATCTCTCCCTGCTCAGGTGGCCTTGATAAGTTTTGTTTAGCTCTCTTGTGATATATGTAACTGCCCTCTTGAGCTAGAGTGTAAATTTAAATGTTTTCATCAGACAGCTAGCATGAGGTTCCAGATTGTATTATGCTGTGACTGTGTGGACCTACCTATACATATGTTGCACTAGCTACACTCAAAAGAGAACAAATGTTCTGATTTTTAAATGCAATTCAGAGTTTATCCAGATAGAACGCATGAAGTTAGCAATTACAGTTTTAATGACACTGACAGGTGAATTGATCTAGTTCCTCTCATGGACACTTTGTTAGCAATGGCATATATAGTAAGCCTTTTTCACTTCTCCATGAGCAGAAATTGATGTTTATTCTCTGTGTAGTTTTAGGTCTGTGGTAAAATTGCAGAATGCATTGTGCAGTCAGAGAAGAGGACTTTCCCAGATGCCTGAGAAAATAGACTTATATCTAAAACAGGTGGGTTTGCCATATTTCAATACTGGAAGAAAATATTCCCATTCCCAGAACTTTTTTCATTACTCAACGTGCCTGCTGTTTTATATCTAAATGTGTATGAAGTCGTTTGAAAAAGAAAGTATAGCTGCTTTCAATTCTAAGGTTTTACTTATCAGGACATAAAAAATAATCTGATTTTAAAAGTAAATACATGTGATGTGTTGCACCATATCGTTATTTATTTAATAAAAACTAAGCCGAAATGCAGAAGCAGTGTGTGATAAACGAAGGGTACCCTTACTGCTCCCATAGTAATTAAGAGGGTAAGTAGCAGCCAGGTGCTTCTCATTAAATGTGCTTAATTAAGTGGTCATCAACAAGGAGGAAAGACAACAGCAACACTGCATTTACTTCAGGTTATTGCTGCTGAGGGTGGATCTACAAGCTTTTAAATCATTTTTTAAATTTCCTGATAAATCCTTGAAATTGAAAGAGTGTGTCCAGTTCCCCTGTATGATGCAGGTGTCACAGTTTCAGAGTTTGAACAGCTGCTGTCAGACTGCCATTCAGTTGGGTCCATAATTTGCTGGACTCTGTTCACAACTGATCAAACAATCAATATTTGAGCAAAGTGAAGACTTTCAGCTTTTATTTAAGGAACTTAACATGAATTTTGAATGAAGTGTTTATTTACTGTTATTTTTTATGCACAGTCTCCCGTTTTCAGTGGAGAATTGACTGCAGTTTCATATCCTTGTTATTACAACTGAAGCAGAGTTAAGTAAATTTGATTCCGAGTGTTGAATTTATAAACAACTTTTCACTATGGGGCCAAAAGAGTAGGAATAAAAAGGATACATCTGTTAGCTCTGAGGAAGACATTGTTTTAAGAATGCTCTTTTTGTTTGTTTTCTTTTCTTTTCTTATGACTTGGAAGTAAAATTTTGAAGTTTTTTTTCCCACACTGTTGGTCAATTGGTCCGCTCTACCCCTCCCATTTACTCGACTAAAGAAAGATTTTTGATATTTTTTTTGTGACAAATCATTGAATAATTCAAAAAGCATCAAATATATGCACCCCCAAAATGGAAGCAGCCAATCGATTTAGTGTGAGAATGGTCTCTATGAAGAGACACTGGAAAAACAAGAACAATAAAGAATTTTACAGAGCAAAAAATACACTGAGATGATTGCTTTACAACAATCCCATCAATAACTTAATGTAGTTTATTATTATTGTTGTTGTTGTTGTCACTGTTGTTATCACTGTTATTATTATTATGTTTAAATGGTTGTATTTTATTTTTGGCATCAGTCTCATTCTTACAGCGTTATAACTCAGGGTGTGTGTTTAATAAAGTGTTATATGGGGGTTAAGATGATAGCAGGCTCAATCTGTACGTCAGGTCTGCCTTTATTATTTTATTATTTTTAAGGAAGGGAAGAGAGGGTCTTCATCCTGAGAGTGTGAAGCTGGACAGCATAACGGTATGCCCCTCCACCCCCTTCCCACCCCAGATCTGTGGACTGCAAAGCCTGGTGGGTATTGAAGTCTTCACAGCAAAGAGAGAAGCCGCATTCTCAACGGCTACTGCGGTCCTGTCGCTCCCACTGAGAACTACCGGTACCGAGATGCGCAGCTCGGGATGGTTTCCGGTAAGTGTGCAAAATGTTTGGACCGGGCACTGGAAGAAGGGGAAAGTGTGAGGTGAAGAAATGACCGGGCTGCTATTTTTAATTTGGGTGTAACTACTTTCAAAAGAGGAGGCGGCGGAGGAGGGACGTTCGTCAGGAGGGATGTAGCGCTGCTGACTCCGGAGCAGCGAGTAAGACACGGTGAGTTTGCTGCAGAGATGTCTGCACAGACAATAACCTGCAAGTTGCGCTCTCAAGTTGGCCGGTGCGAAACAACGGTTTTCAGAAAGCGATTTGCACGTTCACAGCGCGAGGCTGCGCGTGAAACTGCTGTGTTTCGGCAAAAAGCGAGTGCCACAGGGTCAGCGCACATCTTTGCTCCTGCTGCAATTGTTTCACACCCTGGAACTCCATTTTTCCCCGCTGATGCTCTGCTCAGGAGACCGTGCACAACAAAGGATCAGGATGTGCATGGTGTGTGCCGATAAATGTCGTCGGAAGTTCCGTAGACCGGTTATTTATCCGCGTCATATTGTGCCATATATGCTACATCTAAACTATATATATTGAGAAAGAGATATTGACCCTGTATCTGTCTTATCTCTGTGTAAGTGATGGTGCTGGTGTGCAAAAGAAGAAAAAAAAACATGGATTTCGGTTACTTTTTAAGGACGTATGATGCATTTAAGGTGCGGCGTAACACCTATAGGCCCATCTTAAGCTCACAGTAATAATTAGCACACTTAAAAGGGTAATACATTGGCCTCCAGGCCTGCATCTGTAGGCGTGATAAATCACAGCATGGCGGAAATGTCAGGAACAATGACAAATCGGTGGATAACAGATCCCTCTTCAGTTATGTTTATTTTTTGTTTTGTTTTTTAGCTTTCGTAAAATGTGTCCACCGGCAGAGTTTTTATTTTGAGTTGTGACACCGGAAGTCGCCGTTTTCGCTGCGTGGCTGACTTGACTCCGGTCTCTCGCTCACTCAGCAGCATCTTGACTCCACTGGCGCGAGATCCGCTCGCGGGGAGAGAGAGAGAGAGAGAGAGAGAGGGCAGGTCGGTGCCGCGAGCCCTCACGCACTGGCTCCCGTTTTTCCTCTCCTGGTGTCGGGGAGCAGCAGCTGTTTAATTTTTATGTTTTTTTTTACGACATGGCCCCATTCAGCCTCTCAGGTAATTTTGTATTTTTGCCTCGGGAATGAAAACCGGTTAAGTAAGAGTCCGTTTAATCTCGGCGATACAATTAGAAATCCTGTCCGTGTAGGTCTAATTAGGGCATGGATTGTTAGCGCAGAGATGGAAGACGCGATATACGCGCATGTCTCTGACACATTTTTATTTATTATCTTTTTTTTTCTTATATGGATTCATCGCAGCCCATTATTATGGAGAGTGCATACTTCTTCAAGGACGTTATAAGCTATACTGCCATGAGGAAATTAGAGTGAAGTAAATTATTCAGCTTTACTCCAGACCAGGCTGATAAACTTCCATCTCAGAGAACCTCCTGATGGAAAGGAATAAAAGTGTGTTTTTATGTGTTTATAATAAGGCTATTATTTCATTGTCTCAATTTCTTTTCAATGCATTGTGAAGCTACTGAATCTGACACATGATAAAACATGGCTAATGGTCTCATCAGGTGTTTTCTCTCCTTAAACATGCAATGAAATCCATTTCCTGTGGTTCCATCCACCATAATAACTCTTGAAGTTAATGTGCTCTTGTAGAAAAAAAAAGATGCCTCATGGCTTGTGTTCGGGCTCTTTCCACTTCCCACTGGAAGCCTCCTCTTTAATGGACCATTAAGAGGAGAACCACAATGGTTAAGCTGTCGACTGTGCCTGATTCGTTTGGTTAGACCGCGCAGATGAGACTGGTCTGAGCATCACATTCCTTATAAGCTCTTTGCTGAATGTCTCGGATCAATCCTCGTTCACAGGGCAGCCGCTGGCAGGGAGCAGAAGTGGGCGGCCTGCTCCGGTGTGTAAACATACATTTGCGCTGTGGCAGAGCTTGTCGCCGATAATCAAATAACTTCACTTAAGTTATGCTCGGTTCCCCTGCAGTGCAGCCTTCACGCAGGTGGTGGAAGGACACTACAGAAGAAAGTTTAGCAAAGGCGAGGAGCTTTTTGGGCTCCTTGTAAAAGTGGGGCACTGGTCCCTGTGGTGAGAGGCACTTTTCTGGGGCAGGCTCAGTGATGACGCTCTCCCAGCACAGATTGGGAACAGACACCCTCGTCCATCCATTTCGGAAAGAGGTGTAGAAACTGTGCAGCCTGGGACACCTACAGAAAGGGCCAAGCATAGACACGGCAACAGCGGTTCGATTGCCAAGTTCTGTTTTACAATCCTTATTTCTTTTTGATGCCTCGCTGGAGTTGGCCTGTAAGTATGCCTCAGCTCAGCCTACCTGCTGCAGATAATAACTTGTATTCAAACAGCTGGTCGTTGTGTTCAGTTTGTAAGAGTCTGCCTTGTTAGGACTTAAGCGTGGAGTTAATTACTTTCTTCCAGTGATTTGGTGGCTTTTTGTGCCCAGAACCCTGGAGTGAGAAGCAGACTGCTATTTAAAGATGGCATAACTCAGCCAGCTGCTGCCATTTCCGCTCCCATCGTAATTGAATCAACACTAGTAGACTGCGCCAGTGAGGGTGTGTGCACTCCGCAGAAGATTACACAGTCGGGACCTCTAGACGGTCTTTAACAGTCACTTTCACGTACTTGGTTGGTGCATTTGGGATTTGGAAGCCGTGCTGATATCATCGGCCATGCAGGGATGTAGTTTGTGATTAGCGATTGATAAGGTGGGCAGGTAAGTTTGGCTTTTTTATGTATTCTTCTGTCCGAACAGTTCAGCTCGAATTAAGAGTTTGTGTCATCAATTGATTGTGTGCATCCCGTTTTCTTCTATCTGCGTGCCCAGCTGTGTGAAGTGATATATGGCAGCTGTTAGCGGCCTCCCAGAAGGTATCTTTCATGGTTAAAACCCAGAGGTCCTGCACAGTTTCGATAGACACATTACTTTCATTTCGATCTGTTCTGTACGATGAAAAGGCAGGTACAGGGTTAATAACTCAATAAGGAACTAGGCCATGAACATCCCTTTTTTTATTTGTAAATGGCTGTGAGCGTGACACGATAGCAAGTGAAACAGAACAATATTTTACTGTGGAACGTATCTCCTCAAGCCTGTTCTTTATTTATGAAAAGCCTGAAGTGAAGTTGAATAAACCTGTGCATATATACATATACATATATATAAAATTGCTGGAAAAGTCCCAGTATTTTAATTTCCACCCCCTGCCTTTAATCCAATCGTACTTTGAGAACCTTAGGGATATTTTCTCTTTCCGTGGAACACTCACCGCACAGCTCGATTATTTTGAGTCATCTAGCCAAGGCTGTGGCACTGGGCGGGAGTGTAAAAAATTTCATCTCTGACCACAAATGCTTCTGCCTCATCTCAGTGGTGTTAGGGTTCTCATCCAGTCTGTGTGAGTCTGTATGCAATGGCTGCACTACGAAGGCTACAGTAATTTGAAGCCCATTTTGTGTGCTTTCAGGCAGTGCTGTTTGGCCTGTTTGATGTGCAAGTGCCTTTACTTACACTTCTTCTTTTGAAAGGGAAGCTGACCTTTGACCTGCCAGAAAATTGACCTAGAGGAGAAATAGAGAAGAATGCCAAAATGAATATCCAGTTGTATGTTTAAATTATGTAGGTAGTGAACTGTTTGCATTTATATATGTGATATTTGGATTACTTTGCAATACGATCACAGCTTACTTAGACTGACAGAGCTTCACTTCAGGGTAGGACATTGGCCAGTGATAATGTTAATTATCTAGTCATGGGCCTGCAGTAACATCAGCCAGCACACTTTCTCTTAATATATCCCTCATTGCTAAAACCATTAGGTTACAAGGCAATAAAGCTGCAGTTTGCCTAGACCAGTTATTTCCTCAAATGTAAGATGATATGAAGGGCCATTAAAAACCCAGAATTTTGCCTTGCAGTGAAGCTCATCAGTAATATTTAAGAGCGAGAAGGAATTTTGTGGCCCAAACCCAAACTTCATGGTTTGGGTTTGGGCCACTTCGTACACTGACAATTATAACCAGCGTTTTTGGGTTTTTTCACATTAGATTGCTTGTGGTTTTCTCACTACAGAAAACATTTGTGCCTGATTTTCTCTAAAAGATGTGGCTTCCATAGCATTTCAGCTATTTTATTGCTAAGAATGGCTAATTTGCACTCTGCTGTACAATGATGCTTGCATGTCATGTTCTGTCATTGAAGCTTAACCATTTAAAGAATCAACAAACACACTGTCTTGAAATATTAATCAGGTTCAGCTGGGACTTTAACTAATTAATTAATTAATTAGAAAATAACTAATTATTTTCTTTATAGCTGAAACTTCAAATCAATTCAATTTAATTGTATTAATGTAGCGCAAAATCACAACAATGGTAAAGTAAACTAAAATTTTATTTGTATAGCACCTTTCAAGATAAAAATCACAAAGTGCTTCACAGAAAAGCTAAAACATAAAAAAAAAATATTAACCAAAAGCAAGTTTAAAAAGATGAGTTTTTAGCTGTTTTTTAAAAGCAACCACTGAGTCCACAGATCTCAAGCTCAAAGGGAGAGAGTTCCAGAGTCAGGGGGCCATTGTTACAAAAGCTTTGTCACCTTTTGTTTTCAGCCTTGTATGATGGACAACCAGCAAGCCCTGATCACATGACCTCAGGGACCTGCTTGGGTTGGATTTAAAATCCATACACTTGAAGTCACTTAAGAGATGCGTAATATTGTTTTATTTATAGTTTTATTTTCTACAAATGTCAGAAAATTGTAAAATAATTCCCCACCATTCAGATGTCTTCATGTCCATAGAAAGAATGTGGTACATGCAGTATATGACTAAGAAACCCACCTACACATTACGTTTGAGAGGGTGGAGTTCTGTCTTAGTTCATTCTGTCTCATCTCACTACCACGCTTGAATCTCTACCTAGCCCTTTTGATATTATCATTTCACTAAGCATGTGACATTAACTTGTCGGCCGATTTGGATGCAACAGTCATAGTGACAATATAGGATCAAGTGGATGACGCCCCAGTCACACAGGCTTAGAGACTGGTCTACAACCATCTGGCAACCACTGCGTGTGAGGGAAAAATGAATATTCCCCAAGTGGTTGCCAGAAGTTGTTGGCATATGCTAGGAAAGTGGTTAATATATCCCCAGTCACATAAAAAACAAAATCTGAATTCCCCTACTGCTTGGCAAAAACCTCCTTGTGCTTGCTTTGGTTGCTACCATATTGCTGCAGTCACCCCGAGTTTGCATGGAAGTGGCGGTTAGCAGTTGTTTACAGACAAACATGAAAAACTACAGGCAACCATGGAAATCTGCCAGAAACCAAAGCAGTCACTAGGAAGTTTCTGGTGCAGCACCATTTTTCCATCCTCTTTCATTCAGCGAGAGCCAGCAACCTCCAGGAACCAGTGCCAACCAGTCAGGGAATACACATTTTTCCATAGCAACTGGTCATTATGACACGTCCAAGATGGCAACCAAATCTCAAGCAAAGTGTGCATGACATCAATACCTGGTCCTCCAAAAATACCCAACAGTTTACATACTTTAAATCATATACCCAGTATGTGTATGATTGATTTAATCCAGTTGATTAAAACTGCAGTAGACTGGTCCAAACCAGTGTGGTTGTAAAGTCTGTGCACTTGTGATGTACATTTGTTTTGTGTTAGAATTTGAAGGCAACATGACAGAAGATGGACCAAATGTAGGACGATTCCCAAAAACATATTGTTGACTGAAGGTGCTACAAAGCTTAGCTAGATGTGCATCAACAACACTATATTATTGACAATGTATTTTTACTTCTAATTATACAGCAGTTATGCTTGTTAATGAGTCAGTGCTGCATTAGTAAATATTTCTGCTTGGTTTTCTTTGCTGCCTTAATTATCAAAGCTTTTGTATTGTGATTTTTCTATGTTTTCCAGCTTTTCTATTGCAAAGAATGGACAGTGCACCACTTTGAGTACATAAAATTGTCATTTGTGAGCTTGTCCACGAGCGGTTACATAACTGAAGTGTCATTTTACACATGACTCTGATTTGAATGAATGCCAGAAAGCCATTTACTTATTACCGTCACTATGTATACATCAATGGATACAAACTCCAGTTACTTAGTGATGACTGTGGCATCAGACCTTTTGTGATTTAGTGGACTGGAGCTATAGTCTGCTTTAAGCTCTGTAAAGTCTGACCAAATTGTATCAGTTGTTCTTACACAAGGACTTCTAAAGGCCTTTGTAGTATTTCCTTCTGCTTTCTTTTTCCTACTGCATGCTCCTTCAAATACACAATAGATTCAATCTGGTATTAGAAATTAATTTTTTTGTTTCATCCAAACTCATAGATACATCTTTGCCGGCCATTTATTGTCTCAGAAAACAAACATGATGATAGTGAGACACAAACAGGTTCAAGCTCGGAGATATGGAGTATTATCTGTCTGCTTGTGACTTATATTCAGTGTGCCTGTATTTTCAGACCCAGGTGTAATCGGTTTCTCTTTGCAGCGTTATTGGGAAATTTCTGGGAATTTGTGGATCTCCCTTCATTTCTCGTCTTCCTAGGCGTATGTCGTATGTCAGACTATGATGTAATCAACCTTTTTTTTCTGTCTTTCAGAGTGGATAGGATGGTTGGAGGTGGCATCATCAACATGCTAGAGACCTGAAAAAATACTGCTATACTGTTGCCGAGAACCCCGACCACCCACACCCCTCTCATGACTTTGTGTAGTGTATGTGTACGACTTTTTGCAGTTGCGCAAATCCAATTAATTATACTGAAGTCAATGCACAGGAGTTTTATTTATATATCATTTACTTTATATCTGAAGGAAATCCAAAGTGTTATACCTAATACATAAAAGGGAAAAATAGCATTAAAAACTATAAATTGAAATAACAGAAGGAAATTAATTATATAAAAGTATAAAATGAAACAAGTGAAGAACTGAGAATTTGTCTTCTAATGTATTAAACTTGTGTTTTTCAGGAGATGTTGATTGGTGTGCCTCAAACTCTGTAATGGAAAATCGTGGTGAGTACCAAGTTACACATTGTGGTTTTTAAATGCAGTGTTAATGCTGTGGAGTGAGCTGTGTTTCACTTTATTCCCCCATCGTGAATGACTCATTGCACACTCTTGTCAGACGGGGCTGGAGATGTTGATGTACATATGTGCGTACCTGACTTAGTCTCCCTCCCTGCTGAAGTAGCCTGTCCCAGTCTGTTATCCAGGTCAGGCCAACAGGTTCTGGACTCATGCGGATTGGCTCAGTTCTCACTGGAAGCCAGCCCGGCGTGGTGGCTTTATGTGGGGCACAGGAAGAGAAAGGGAACGCTGCCGAACACACTAGCTCTCCATCTTTAGAAACAGCTCGAGATGCAGCCAAATGCTCAAAAAGCTGTGATCTATCCAGGCATAATGACACAGCACAGTGCTCTGGATTCCTCTGAGGCTCAGAAAAGATTTTTTTTTTCTTCTAAAGACACTCAAATGTCAAAAGAAATCAAAGCACTAATTCAGGGGGTCCACTCCCGCTTTTCTTCTCTTTTACAGAAAGTGCTCTCTTTTTCTTTCCTGCTCGGCATCTCTATTTTCAAGCCTGATACAAGACTGCGCTTCTTGGCAAACATATTTCAAAGTCATGCTAATGCTTCCAAGTCTTTTTAAAATGTGATATAAGAGAGTTAAAGAAGTGTATAAAATGGTGTCTGGAGACAGTAAAAGAGGCGAGCAGCATGATAAACACCCTGCGCTAACATTAGGTTACTGAGCAGCAGTTAGCTAATGTTAGCGTGCAAACCCCGTATAGAAAATGCAGTGTTTATTTCTCTGATCAAACTGTCCACTCAACCTGTTCAGTGTCATTCTGTTGATGGGGATGAGAGCATACTCAACCTTTACTCAGAAACAGTAATGCATTTGATCTTGTTTAGCATTTCTACTGATCAAGGGTACTGATTGAAATTTCTCTGATTTCTTTCCCCTCCAGCAGATACATTACTATAGTTACATTATAGGTGTGTAGTTACTATATATAACTATATCTTGTGTGTTGTGGTCTGAGATCTGCAGCTTCAGGTCTAGTGTTTTCTGTGTTGGTTAACTCTTTTTAATTCACTGATTGGTTGCAATCATATAAAGGAATATTTCACATTGTACAGATATTACTGAGTACACGCGCTGCACCGCATACTACAACATGCGCCATTTTGAAAACAAAACTTGTCTTTTCCCTGGAATGGTAGGCATCTTTCAGTGAATGCTGACCTGTGCTATGAGCCAAGGAGGGAGGGTCAGCAATGAAGGGGGAGTTCAACTCCAGGAGGGAGGGAGGGGAGGTCTGAGGATATTGTGCGAGGGAGGGATGGGGGAACGACTGAAGAAAAGGCACAGAAGGCGGCTAGATGACAGACGCAGAGAAACATAAAAGATCTTAGTGCATACGGGGACTTTGTTGCAGAAGAAGGGAGTCAGGTGAAGGAGTTGATCTGTACTGTGTAGTGCACACACTTATAGGTGCAGGACAGGTAGGGGCCCCTCAGGGGCTGGATCATGGGACAGAGCCTCCGTGTGGAGATCTCAGCTCAGGACCCACAACAACAACAACAAAGCCGTGGTGGTGAGTTTCTGGGCTTACATTCTTGGTGTACTTTACACAGCTGTGGTTTCCTCCATCGCTAACATCAACAACATAAAACTATTTTCTCGTTTACTAGTTTTCAAGGATGGGAGGATAGAGCAGAGCTGAGGATTGGTGATTGTGTAATAAACTTTGCACAAACGTTGCGTAGCCTCTCTCTCCCCCCCCCACTCTCTAATTCTGCCCCTCATTCATTTTTACCACCACAAGGAATGCTAAATCACTGGGATCATGTGGCTAATTCTCTACAGTGTTTTTACACACTCATGCATGACTTGTGCACTTATTTTCTTATGTTACACTGCACAGGAACATCAGATTGCATATGCTGTCTGGCTCAGAGGTTTTACATAATTTTGTGCCGCACCAATTATTCCAGGTTTCCGAGCACCACACAATGTTATATGATTGTGCATTTTATACAAGTAGTGAGTAAAAAGCAGTAAAATGTTACTCATATTACAGTGTCATGTAATGACATTTATTTCTACTGGATCTTAAATGGTTTAAAATTTTAGGGAACGCATTTTTTCACAGGAAACAGTCAGTGCTCATAAGTGGATTAAATTTCATAATCGGCCCTGACAAAGGTAACTGTTACACTGAGGTTGGAAGTATTTGCTAACAGTTATCCTCCTGGACTTACAGTTTTTGTGTTAGCGATCGGGATAGCAAGCCCCTTTACAGCAACAATCTCCTTTACCCACATGCTCACCTGACCAGCCTGCTATGACTCAGTGAATCATGAGGTTAGAGGGAAATCTGGCCAGTTGTATGGGGGAGTAGTAGGTGTGCCTTCTGGATATGGCTATGTCATAGGAAGACACAAGCACAGTCACACACTCCTGTGTTTCCTGTCTGCTGTGGCTTATCTTGGCAGACTTTCTCATTAGAGCAACACTATTAAGAATGTTATGAATGGAGGTATTTTTTATATATCATCATTCATTAGTTTCCCTGTTGTACCTTCGAGCATAGTGTTTCCATGAGCTGTACAGTGGACTATGTTATTGAATATGAGGGGAAGAGGCTGCCTTTGTTCTCTGGGAGGAAACGGCACTCCACCCTGATTCTGTGACTGCGTTTCCAGGCCCCCCACCCCAGCCCGCCACATTATGTCTGTACTTTTTCTCTCTTTGTAGTCCTTTTTTTTTTTTTTTACCCTTTTCCCCCTTTC
>VUQG01016352.1:0-14854 GCA_015106755.1 Etia nguti | reverse complement strand
CCTCTCCTTTTTTTTTTTTCCCTTTTTTCCCCCCCCCCCCTCCTCTCTGTTCTTCAGTCTGACTTCCTGCTTTCCTCTGGATTAGTTCCTCTTTGATTACATGGCATCACACTAATAACGCTTCTGTAAATAAATAACCCTGAACCTGAGAGCGGCAGGAATGGCGTGGGCGCAGTGGTGGGAACAGCGTGGGGGCTGGCTCGCGGGTATAGTGGGGTGGGCAGAGGGAGGTGGGTTTTTTTTGGTGGTAATTGCAGCCGCCTACTCTGTTTATCTTCACAGCTGATCCCTAGATAATGCCATTCTCAAACAAGTGTTATCACAGAGAGTGCTTGGAGTGCTTAGAGCAGTAGAAAAATGGCTCATCGCTGAGTCTCTGAGCTGAAACATTTATAGCAATCCACTGGGATATTTGGGGAGATTTTGCTAATTCATTGAAGTGTATTTATTATGAGAATGCATAAATAGAATACAGTATATGTACTACAGCTGAAAATCAATCATTTATTAAGTTTATCAGTCTCAGTTGACGTGCTGTAACTTTGAAAGTTACATAAGTGGAATTACATTTTATGATATAAAACTATATGGTTGCTTTTTCCTTTTTTTTTTTTAGAATCAGACAGCCATTTTGCTCCTGACCTGGACACTCTGCGTGAACCTCTGCCACCCAAACAGGTGATCATGCCTCCAAAATGGCTGGTGAGCTCCACCCCTGAACCTGGCAGTGAGTGTCCACCTCGAACTCCATCCAACCACCCCACGAGCCAGTTCTCTTCTCCGTCGGCTGTGACGTCCAAACCTGTTCGATCGGTGTCTTCTGCGTGTTCCAACATTCAGCAGTCTTCGGCCGCAGCCCTTACCTCCACTTCTCAGCCCACCAAGCAGCCTCCTCTGCCTCCACCCAAGCCTGTGAACAGGGGCAACGCGGCCATGCTGGGTAAGCCTTTACTAACAGTAGCTTCTTAAGTTAACAGATGTTGCAGGGAAAGGAGGCATACATCAACAATCAAATGTCTACTCACTTAGCATGTAGTTTTCCAGCTGGCGCTTACAGTATGTACATTTATGCGTCAGTGCACTACTGATGGTAAACTCTTCAGCACAACATCCTGTATATGATACTATCTTAACAGCACAAGCTGCTTTTCCCCAGTTAATTACTTATTATGCCTGGATTATTGTAGCAGAAACGTCTCCAGCATTTTACGCTATGAGGATAACAGGGACTCCTGTGGCTGTGGGCCACTGCTTCCACAGATACTGTGTAGCGGTTCTGTGGGTTTGCCTCATCTGGGATTGTGTTTAATTCCCACTAAAGCAAGGCTGTCTACTTTGACTCATTTTTTCCAGGACATCGTATGAATTTAATACATTTCCACTTGCTCTGATGTGTCGTCAGATTCTTGTGTGACAGCTCCGGGGGGTGGGGGGGTATTACAAAATGCCCCATTTGTCATCAGTTTATTATACTAATTATTGTTCTTGACACAAATAGAATACAATATGAGTCAGTTAGAAACTTACACTAGTTTCAGTTTAACATCTAAACTACAGAGAACACTTGTTGACAGTTTACTATGAAGTGACTGTATTGTAAAAGCCAGAAGGCTTCTTTGTTTTATGGCCGTGTTTATGCACAAAGAACAACTGAGACACAAGGTGTTAATGAAACCCACCGTGAAGTGGATACTGTTACAGTTACAAGGACAGTAATGATGTTCTCACCTATGTGTTTGTGTTAGTGATTATCATTTTGGGAAACAGTACCATTCCCTTATAGTGCAAATCTGTTTATATACAGTTGTGTTCAAAAGATTACATCCACTCATCACTGGCATTGTCATGATCATTTTAAACTGTTCTTTTTCCAGGGCGGAATGATCGTAGAACATACATGTGTAATGACTTTAAAAACAAGAATTTGGTGCACAAGTTTTACTTTATTCTGGGTTTTCTCGATCAGAAGTATACATACAGGCTCAAAGATATACACTCACCCCCACTAATGTTTGGATAAATGTTTCTCAGCAAGTTACACCTCAACCAGACACTTTACTTACATAAGATCATGTTATATGGATATGTAACTACTTTGCCGAGTTTTGGAAGAAGACCCAAACTGTCAATATGAAATGACAGGAAACTGGTTTTACTGGACTGAGAGGATACCGACCGAGAAAAAAACGTCACATTCAAGGTCGACTGAAATTTTCAGCTGCCCACATGGACAAGCCAAATTTCTTCTAGACAAAAGTTTTGTGGTCAGACAAGAACTAGGAACATTGTACTGTCAAGCATGGTGTTGGTAGCATCATGCTCTGGAGCTGTTTTGCTGTCAGGGGTACTGGTATGTCACACAAAGTGGATGGAATAATGAAGAAGAAGGACTACCTCCAAATTCTTCAACTTCACCTCAAATCAGCAGCTAGACAGTTGAAATTCCAACAGGACAATGATCCCAAACACACATCAAAACTGGTTTTGGGATGGATAAGGCAGGATAACGTTAAGCTTCTCAAATGGCCTTTCCAAAGACCCGACCTCAGTCCTGTTGAAAATCTGTTGACTGCACTTAAAGCTGGATCCGTGCAAAGAAGCAAACCAATTTAAATAAACTTTACCAATTCTGTCAAGAAAAGTGGTCAAATGTCCAGCAAGGATTATGTCAGAAGCTTGCCAGAATATTTAACAAATATTAGTTGGGCTCTATGTGTACTTTTGACTCTGTGTGGATTAGAGAAAACCCAAACAAATTTCAAGATTGTGCACCAAATTCTTTTTTTTTTTAAGTCATTAAAGATGTTTGCTGTACAATCATTCCACCCTGGAAAAAGAAAAGTTTAAATGGTTCAAAGAAATCATTAAAAGCCCAGAATTACTATGAAATTCATGCCCATGATGAGTGGATGTAAACTTCTGACCACGACGGTAACTGTGAAATCAACAACTTACATAGCACCAGAAAGTAGCTGTATTCATTAAACATACCAGCTGAAGGCCTCCATCTCGTCCCTGTTAGTCTCCGCCCTGCAGGGGGGAGAAAACGCTCAGCTTCCGCTCTACTGGTCCTGCTGGAAGCGAGAGTGCGACTATGATGTCTACCTGTCCCTGCCTGTCTACCTGTGCCGGCGGGCCGGAGGCCTGCGCTCAGGTAAAAGGATGCCCCCATGGTATTTCTTTGGCTGGGGTGCCAATTTCTGGAATGCCCTCTTCAGAATCTGCACACTTCATCATGTCGCATCCTTTCCTGCTGCCAACATATGTCTTCTGAAAAGCCTTTAACTTGTTCACTGGCCTTCATTGCTTTTCTTTGGACCTGGTATATAAGAGCCGCATGCATATAACAAGCTGATAATGAGTGTGCTTACTGTATGCAGGAGACAACTTCTGTGTGAGTGCAGTTGAGTGTATTTTGTCTCTGAATAAGGGAGGGCCTTTAGCGGGTTCCAGCTGTGTTCTGCTATGCATCAAATGAATTTTATGTCTCTAATCCACTCAGCTCTCACTCAAATGGGATGGATGGGTGGACTTGAATGAATGACTGAATGGGTGGAAGAATAAAAAGCCGAAATGGTTCTAACATAAGGACTCGACTTAATATAGAGAGGAAGTCCATTGTAGGTTACTGCATGTTGTAAGTCTGTCAGCACTGTTCACTTATTGTGCCTTACGTAGCACGGCTCTGCTTTTAACAGAAATGTTGCCTTAAAGCTGTCCTCTGAAGTCTTAAGAGCCAAATAGCAAATATGCAAATGTGCATGCAAAACTGGAAGGTTTGCATTTGAGCTTTTTGTTTAGGAGCTTCAGGAGCTTTACTACGCTAATAGAAAAAGTGTCGGTGCAGGTTTAGAGTCTGGCTGTGAAGAGCATGGATGCATCTTTTTTGTCTCTGTGAACTGGGGCACTCGCTGCACACTGGTCTTTTAGGGCAGTGTGTGCGTTCATGGCCATCATGTGAACCAACTTGATGTATGTAAGCAATAATGCTCAGTCAGACATGTAATCCCAGCATTCGTGTGTCTTCCTCGTACTGGTTATGTAATACATGTGTGACTGATGCTTGTGCACTTGTGTCACAGTGACAAACTAGATTCAAAAGTAAAGCACTTGCTACCAAGTCACTCACATGCCTAAGCTGTAGCTGTTTTTTCTTTAGCGGTTATGGTTGGATTAGCTCTTTTTCCTTTTGCAGGTGACTTCACCCAAGCAACAGGGGGCGCTAGCCTTGTCCCGGCCAAACCCTCTCCTCCGATGCCTCCTAAGAGGACCACCCCTGTCACCAAACGCAACACAGAGGACTCTGCTTCAAGCCATCCCATCATCCCCTCACCACTTTCTCTGGAGGAACACAGCAGCCTCCCTGTGGGCTTCCAGCTTCCTCCCCCTCCTCCGTCCCCACCCCTGCCGACTCACATACCACCTTCTCCACCCCGCCAACACATACAGACCCACCATCTCCACCATCAGCACTCCTACCCCCATCCGCTGCCCCAACCCATACCAATGCTTTTCGACCCACCGAGCCCGACTAATGAGTCTCCCCAGCGCCCAGCTCCCGTACCGCTGCACATCATGATCCAGCGAGCCCTGTCCAGTCCCGGCCCGGCTCAGCCACATCCAGATGGGTCGCAGCGGGCGCACACACTGCTTTTCGAAACACCTCTAGAGTACCAAGGAGACCGCGGTCGCCCCCTGCCTGTCAGCATTCAACCACTAAAACTGTAAGTTTCTCTGCACAGATAAGTCTGTGAATCAGTGTATTCAAAGACAGTATTACATGGTGAAGAAATATGGATTCTATCTGTCTGCATGTGATCTGTCTTTGCATGTAGCTTTGAGAATTTTTTTTCATCCATTTTCTAAGCTGTGTACACTTTGTACTTTCCTGTATAGCCATTTCAAGCTGAAAAAAAGTCCAGTCTTCATCATTGTAAAGCCAGATATAGCTGGAGGGACAAGGGTTGAGATATCTTTGAATGCAAAATAGTGGACATATTTTTTTATTTCAGTTAAACTCATTAAAAACACGTCTTCAAAATTAGCAAAATAAAAACAAAAAAATATTTTATATGCATATATTTTTTTCCTATTAGATCTGAGGATGACTACTCAGAGGAAGAAGAAGAGGAAGAAGATGACGAGGAAGAGGAGGAGTATGATGGGGAGATTCCACAGCCAGAGCTGGAGCCAAGGAGTCGCCGGTGCTTGGTCGGTGACGCTGGCATTTGTGTCATCCCACGGGGAAACAGCAATGAAGAGGACGAGGAAGAAGATGAAGAGGAAGAGGATGAGGATGAGGAAGACGAACACGACATGCACGGGGAGGACAGTGATTCAGATGGTCCTTTGCCTCATAAAGATGAAGACTCAGATGAAGATGAGGAGGATGAGCCCCCGATGAGTAAGCATAACAAACTGATTTGGAGGTCATTTAGTGGCTTTTCCGGACTCTTTGTAAACCTGTGCAGTGTTTTGCTGCTCCTTCTCAGCTTACTGCATCTCTCCGCTTGGCTTTTGTCCAGGCGCCCTGGCCAGCAGGGTGAAGAGAAAGGACACCCTGGCTCTGAAGCTGAGCAGCCGTCCCTCTGCTCCCGACAGGGACAGGTTTACGCAGGAGAGGAGCAGCCGAGATGACCAGCCTCCAGGACAGACTGGCCTCACCTGGCAGAGCAGAGAGCAGTGGGAAGCCATTCGCACACAAATAGGCACTGCACTCACAAGGTAACGATGAGCAGTATCATTGTATTGTTTAAAATGACGGCAATGAAAGTGCATTTCCTGAAGAAATTAGACCATTTTTTTAATAGATCATTGACCTGCTTATTACCTGAATGTCCAAGTGAAGTAAATGTGTAAAAATAGGACTCCATTTTTCATTTTTCTTTTCTCTTTTTAAATTTCAGGCGACTAAGCCAGAGACCCACTGCTGAGGAACTTGAGCAAAGAAACATCCTCCAGCGTTAGTATTAACTCTGTCTGTTACATGATCCTTGACTTGTTTGGACTCCTTTGTTTCTGGGTTTTAGCAAAACCACTCCTCATTCTTTCATCTGATGCTTTTGCCTTAGCATTTGTTAACAAAGTACATTTCACATCTGTTAACAACAAGAATTTTACCTTTGAAAAGGTTATTTGAAGCACATTTCTAATTTTAGAAACTGCTTTTAAATCTGCCTTCAAACCAAGCCTTTTATGCCAAAGTCCAAATTTGGCTCTTCTATTCTTTCTCCCATCTTTGTTCTTCCCTCAGCTAAAAATCAGGCTGACAGACAAGCCGAAGTTCGAGAGATCAAGCGACGGCTCACCAGAAAGGTGAAGCAGCACACCTGCAACATCCCAGTGTTAAACCATACATTTACCTGATATTAAACTGACATAAAAAAAAAACCCTTTTTACTGTAGCTGAGTCAAAGACCCACGGTTGCAGAACTACAGGCAAGAAAAATCTTGCGATTCCACGAGTATGTGGAAGTCACAGATGCCCAGGACTACGATAGAAGAGCAGACAAGCCGTGGACTAAGCTGACTCCTGCTGACAAGGTAATCAGCTCCATATAAAGGCTTTATCGGCACGACCGCTTTCTGATACAGCACTTTACAAAATGTCCAGGACAGTGTTACAAACATATGCATTTTAAATGTTAAACACATGCAACTCCTTTAGTTTCATGTAATTTTTGCAGTATATTGTCTCGTTTTTTTTCTGAGTTCATGTTTAACCAAATTGTTGTTTTTTCTAGGCGGCCATCCGGAAGGAGCTCAATGATTATAAGAGCACTGAAATGGAGGTTCATGAAGAGAGCAGAATTTACACAAGGTATACCTTCATTAGTTGAAGCTTGACTGGCTGATTGATTGATTTGGTCAAATCAGTGAGGTACTGTCTTTTGCTGATTTGTTGTTCTACATCACTCCTTCATGTTGGTGGAGTATGGAGTCTATCTAAGCTGTCATAGGCTGAGAAACTGGGTACACTCTGGACAGCTCATGAGTCTGTCGCAGAGCTAAAGGAGAGACAGATGAACCACTCACACTCACTTTCACATCTACGGCCAATTTAGAATCACCCTTAAAGCTAACATACATGACCTCCCAAAACCTGGGACTGTGGGAGGAAGACGGGTACCTGGAGCACAGTTTTGTTTTTGTTGTTATTTATTTCTCCTGTTTGTGCCAGGGAAACAATGAAATATGTAATACACACTTGAGAGTGATGCATCTTTGCACACTTTATGCCATTTGCAGCCAACCTTGGCGCTCATCCTGAAGACACCCCCCCCCAACAGAAGGTTTTAGCTAAATGAGTTTGTTACCTTGCTACTGTGTCAACAGTGTTGATGTTTATTCCATACTCCCTCAATCATTAAGGACCTACTGTTTAACAGTCTTCAGAATGTCACTTGTTTTAGTCTGTAGACATTGTCTTCCTTGGCCTCTCATGCACTGTGTGTCCTGTGATTTCTTTACACTTAAAGCCACCTTGTGTTGCTTGCACCTAAACACTTTAAATATGAATTAGCAGCAGTGGTGATCTGCTACCACATTAATATAGTTGTGACCAGTAAACAGAGAGATCCATGTAGAAACTGATTGATTGGTCATCTTTCTTATGCATGCCTGGTTAAATGGCGGAATCCAGCACTAACAATGAAAACTGGGCAGAAGAAGATTTTAGAGAAAAATCTGTACCTTAAATAGCGTTAAAAGCTTAAGGATTACGAAGGTGTGATCTTGCCTCATGAGAGCTGTTTGTTTTCTTTAGGTTCCATCGGCCTTAACATCCCTGCTTCCGGATAAAGAAGCACTTAAGATCTCCGGCAAAGAAGCAGCTGCTCCCGATGCAGACAGATCGCCCTTTTGCGTCTCTTGAATGTACTGTTATCAGGGAAAGCCTGGAACTGCCTCCACACGAGAATGCTTCTTGCTTGTCCTCCATCGCCCTCTCACTACATTGCTTTCACTGAACCGAGGTGTTGGTGGGTGGAGACCAGATGCAGTATTTCTCCCAGACGGCAGGGGGAACCACGTGCCAATAAAGTGGAGAAGTGGCAAAGGACCTATAGGGCTTACTCTCACTCTGCTGTTGTGTGGTGCCCCTCAGGGACTCGGATATAGTTACAACCTTTAATGCGGCCTCGTCCTGTGTTGCCTTTTTGTTTTGTTTTTTCTTCTTCTTCTTTACTGTATATGGAAAAGCTAACTCATCTTTGCTAATGTAATAACATAGAATAAAAATGGTAATAATAATGATGACCTATAACACTTCACACAGTAATAATAGACACAAACAGCTGCGGCGTCAGGAGGTGGCTGAAGACTGGGATATTCTGTTTTAGAACTGGACATCTCTGGAATATCGTGTGTTTTTTATCCACTCTACAGACTGCTGCTGTGATACGTTAGAGTGAAACTGGAAGAGATCTCATTGCAAAATATTCTGTAATGCACAAAATATTTTCTATTACAGTTTTGATCACAAGGGTAGCTTTTCTTTGAGCCTTCTTTTTTTATTATTATTATTATTATTATTATTATTATTTGGCTTGCCTGTGCTTGTGGTTGTGATGTGAGTTGGCCTTTTAATAGCTATAGGAAAAGGTCAGGAGGCTGTTGGTGTTTTAATGCGTGCCAACACACCCAATACTGGTTTTCATATCACTGATTTCTGCAATCTACTGCATGAGCCATTACAAAATCCAGTGCCACTGCGTCTGGATAATCTCTCTTCATTTATACTTTTTTCTTTTATAGGTTTTTGTACTTCCCTTTAAAGATTGAACATGCAATACATTCTGTAGCCATTTTAAATAAGGTCATTACGATAGTGTCTAAACTAAGAGTTAAATGTAAGTTACTTCAAGTGTAGATCAGGGATTTATCACAAAAAAAAGAAAAAACAACACCTGAAAATGCATAAACGGTCAACAGGAACTCAGTTTGGCTGGAACTTTTTGAAACTGCAGAAATGTTTTACCTTGTCTTGTTGTCTGGCCAGTAGCTTACAGGGTTCTCAGTGCTGTGTGTATAAGTTGATATAGGTTTATCTGATGCTTCTGTATATCTTGTCTTCCTTTGATTTGAAAAGAAATTTTAAATATAAAAGTATTATAGGTTGCTATTTTTTTAAGCAGAACATGAGTTTATGATTAAATGCTACAAGAATGGGAATATGAAAGTGCACCTTTCTGTAAATCTAAGTTCATTTTTAATTGAATGTGGAGCTGTGTGAGCTGACAGTCTTCTTTTTAATTGTAAATAGTCTGGATCTAATTAAAAATCTTACAATTCCTCGAACCTTCTTGTGAAACAACTCTGCAGCTGAGGTCCAGTAGACCTCTCTTACCTAATGACTGTGTTCAGGTGGAGTCTTTTGTCTAAGCTGGAACGTCCAAAGAAAAAGTGGGTTTGCAGCAACACCTGGTGGTAGTTTAAGTTTTTGCACTGTGTTTCGATAAAAAAATTAGCTAGTTTAAGGCCCTTTAGTGTAGTTTAGAATATATTTTAGGTCATAGGTTATATGTCAGATTACTGGAAAAGGTGACACTATAGGGCAGGGGCGGCAAACATAAGGCCCCAGGGGCCAGAATTGTCCCTTCAAAGACTCCAATCCGGGTCACTTGATAGTGGTTTTGGAATATGTGTAGGAGGGAATAAATTTTTTGTTACTGATAAATTCTTGTCTCTTAATGTCGATTAGAGACATTAAAGTGATACAAGATGGATGAAGGTGAAAATCAAAAGATGCCCACCTTCCCTGTGTTAATATCAGCTGGTCAGCCTTTTCTTTACATTAAATACAGCTTATTAATTAGTGAGCTGTACAAGATAACAGAAATGTTAAATATATAAGGTAAAGGTTTTATATTACACATTCAACTTTAGATGAAAATACCAATACTTTTAAATTGTTTTTTTGTTAACAATAACTCTTTTACACTGCCCTATTACAGCTATTGACTGTACCTTTACTTAAATTCTGCACGTTTTGAAGTACTTGAGGTACTGAGGGTGAGATGAAGCCAGATGATCTGCTGTGGCGACCCCTAAAGGAAACAGCCAAAACAAGAAGAAGGAGGAGTAGAAAATACTCTCATATCCTTGATTATAATAATGGAAACTGAGTGTTTCACCAGACGTTAGTACTTTTACATATATAAATGATCTGTAGCCTATTTCATTCACCAGAGCTACCTGTTCCAGTGCTATTACTCGGTTCTGAGAAAAGCTGATAGGAGTACTTCCTCAAGCACCAAGTATTACTTGATTTACGCAGATAAATGCACTTTATCATAAATAGATAGTTATACATATATACACATTTACACGTGCACATCTGTCTGTGTTTATCCTGCCGTGGCTCTGAGTGTTACTGTCTCTTTAAGGAGGCGGGCGTTCCAAAGGTTCTACAGAACGTAACGTTGCACGTCTCGAGACCGGGAACCAGGCTGTGTACGTTCACTTCAAACTGCACTCTTCAGCATTTCACAGGTCTGTAAATTATCACCTCCTACAATTTACAAGTATCGATAAATACTGCGCCGCTGAATCGCGCGCAGTTACTTTGTTAAATTATGTTTCTAGGTTTCATTCATTCAATGTCACGCTAATACCCTAGCTAACCAGCTAGCATTGGCTAGCAAATAGTTAGCCGGTGTTAGGCTGAAAAGCTTTACTTTCACTGCCGATCAACTAACTTTGTTTAAGCTGTAACAACTTATATTTTCTATCTTGCTTTCTCACTGTGTTCGTCGCTCGTTGTGACACGATTATTTACAGTAAGTTTTTTACACCATATACAAGTCGTTCAGCAGCCAAGTTAACTTGGCTGCTGTTAGCAAGGGCACATGGGCACTGCCAGCGTTAGATCACACAGCTTAATTTAAACTGTCCAGCGCTGTAAAGGAGCTGATAGCACTCTCCGAGCACTTCCTTATGAAATCCTAGCATTTGTCATACGACCTATAGTGGGGACCAAAAACTAAAACTGACTCTCATTCAAACTGTAGCACGTGTCCTTATTTTGTGGGCAGTGGTCTCTTATCAGCATGAGAGCAGGGGTTGAAGAAGCACAGCTGTTTGTGGGGTGAAAGAACCATTGAAATTAGGCTCCGACAGCTGCTGAACCCTAGGAACTGCTGGGCAGTCTTAGAACAACAATAAAGGCTTTTTGTGTATTATGTTGGTCTGCTGGCTAGTCTGTAGTGCTGTCTAGGAATCAGGACCACTATGGTCTGGACTCTGGTTTGGGGGTGATTGTCATCTATAAACGCTTTTGTATTTAGAGAGATCATACTAGTGTAGCCTGGTTTTCTCCTAATGTGTTTTGTTATTGTGGTCCACGTTGCTTTTCTGTCTACAATTAAAATACTCATCATGAGTATCAGTAAGTAATGTAGAGATATAGATGTATACTTTACTCATCCCCAGGGTAGACATGCAAATAAATACTAATAAAATATGCAGTGTAAGTAAAAAATTAAAGAGTCCAGTACAGACAAGCTATAGATTAAGGTGCGTTACTGGTGATTTTTTTTTTTAACTTGTAGGTTAAATGTCGGCTGTTCATGTACTTAATTATCTACCTTGCGTTGTAAATTTAAGACATTTATGGCATCTAATAAGTATCCTGTTTAGCTTTTTTGTTTTTTTTTTATGTGTGGTACTCTAAGAATTTTAGCATGGTTTAAATTACTTTGTTGTACTGTTTAACTCACATTATCCATTTAGTTAAGAAACTTACCCAATTTAAACGCAACCTTATGTTTTCTTAAAGTCCAAAAGTGGGGCTATGATGCCTGCCAAAAAGACAACCACCAAGAGAAAGTCTGCCGCTATTGTGGAAGATGATAAAGACTCCAAAAAGGTGAAAGGTAAGTCACTTCCTTTTTCAAAACAGGGTGTATAGAGAGGTAACCAGATTCAGTTTGAACAACTGATAGTCCGGCTAAAAAGTGGCGTTGCATTTAAACATGTACACCACTTCTATTTAAGTTTGCTGAAGTAATATATTTTTGTTAAGCAAGTATTATGAAAGGAAAGCTTTTGGCTCCAAGTGTATCACACTGCATTGTCATTGTTTTTACTATTTTTTTTCATTATTTTCCATCAAACCAATAAAATTCAGTGCTCACTATGAAATTGGTTGTATATGTGTTTCAGTTTCACACAGGAGTCATTTCAAAGAGGCGGGGCAGGTTCTTGTTTTGGGCCAAGGTGATGTTGGACAGTTGGGTTTAGGTGAAGTTGTCATTGAAAGGAAGAAGCCAGCACTTCTGTCCCTGCCAGAGAAAATTGTGCAGGTGACAGCTGGAGGCATGCACACCGTGTGCCTCAGCGAAACTGGAAATGTAAGCAAACATCTGTCTTATTTCTCACTTCAAAAAAATGTAATGGTAGCGTATAACAAAGTAGTGTTTAACAAAGAGCTTCTTAGTTCCTCATGTGAACGGTTTTCTTTGTTTAGATTTACACGTTTGGCTGTAATGACGAAGGGGCTCTTGGTCGGGACACTTCAGAGGAGGGGTCTGAGATGATCCCGGGAAAGGTGACGCTGAATGAGAAGGTGGTCCAGGTATCGGCAGGGGACAGCCACACAGCCGCGCTCACAGAGGATGGATCGGTGTACATCTGGGGCTCCTTCAGGGTTAGTGAACTGCTAGTTAGGGAGCCATCTGGTCCTGTGTGGTGTCTCGGCAACTATTTTTATCACCCTTCCCATTAATTTCTATATAACTGTTTTTGTTCTTTGTTACTTTACTATGTCTTCCAAAGTTTCAAATCCTTTTCCCTTCAGCGCTATATTAGTTGTGCCTATATCCAAAACCTAAATGTATTTCCTAAACATTTATTAACCCTGTAAAACAAATTTA
The DNA here is from genome assembly GCA_015106755.1 of Etia nguti. Taxonomy (NCBI): domain Eukaryota; kingdom Metazoa; phylum Chordata; class Actinopteri; order Cichliformes; family Cichlidae; genus Etia; species Etia nguti. Next base: position 1,982 of record VUQG01016352.1, on the reverse strand, counting down.
TAAAAACAATCATAGTATATTGTAATATGTATGCAGTGGATTCAGAAAGCATTCAATTTAAATGAATGAAATCATAATTTTCCTGTAGTGCTACATAATGTAGGGAAAAGACTTGGAAATTGCAACTGCTTATTTAATGTTTTGACTGTCTAAAATGTTGTCTACATATTACCCTCTTTTCTTAGGACAATAATGGAGTTATTGGTCTTCTGGAGCCGATGAAAACGTGTGCTCTTCCAGTTAAAGTCCCTTTAACAGAACATGTTGTTAAAATAGTTTCAGGTAAAAAAGAAAAAGTTTTTCTTTAGTGCTTTATGTTACTATGTGTGCAGTGTAAATGAGTTTCTAACAGGGATATTTGTGTAACTGATTTCTTTACTAGGTAACGATCACATGGTAATGGTGACGCTGGAAGGAAATCTATACACGTCCGGCTCAGCTGAGCAGGGGCAGCTGGGAAGAGTGCCTGAACACTTTTCAAACAGAGGAGGCAGGAAAGGTCTTGGTAAGCAGCACACCCCTTTTCTGTTTTTGGTGGATCAAGAACTGTAGATTTATGGTAATATCTGATTGCATAAACATTTTTTTATAGTGTCTTTAATGTACTGTACATCACTCCTGTTTATTTTCTCAGAGCGGCTGCTGGTTCCACAGATGGTAAAAGTGAAAGGGAAAGTTCACTTCGTTGACGCCTTCTGTGGAGCGTACTTCACCTTTGCTGTGTCAAAAGAGGGCCATGTGTATGGATTTGGCCTCTCAAACTATCACCAGCTGGGTCAGTGTGACTCGTCACTCCTGCGTTATCCTTTGTAAACTCAACTGCCATGTACTTTTTGTGACTGCGACAGATATCATGAAGTGACTGTATCATTTTAAATTAATCTTTTTAGGCACTAAAAGCACCAAGATGTGTTTTGTCCCTGTAAAGCTTACATGTTTCAAGAACTCGACCACCGCCTGGGTAGACTTCTCTGGAGGACAGCATCACACACTTTGCCTTGATGCTGAAGGTAAGCTGACTGTGTGTAATCGCAGGCAGATGTTACACATCCTCCGTTAGCACTCGAGTCAGCTGGAGTGTTGGACTCTTGTCTTTCAGGGCAGGTATATAGCCTGGGCAGAGCAGAGTATGGTCGTCTTGGTCTGGGAGAAGGGGCTGAAGAGAAAAGCGAGCCCACACCTGTGATGGGGATAGAGCCGGCTAAAGGAGTGTCGTGCGGGGCGTCTGTCAGCTATGCAGTTACCAGAGAAGGTGAGAACCAAGGCAATCAGCGGATGGGAAGAGTAAAACAATTGAGACTGTTTGCAGCCTTTTTTGTTTTTACTTGTTTCTGAAGCATTGAACTGCAATGAGACACCATACTTTCCCTTAAATCTATCTAGCTTTAAATTTATCTTACAAACACATGGCCCCTCATTTCCTGTCTGTTTAGACATTGCTGCTGGTGACAGTGAGATAGCAGCAAGTTTATTTCCGTCGAACAAAGACACGGCAGGTGGAAGGAAATATCTCAAATTTGGACTCATCAGACCAAAGCACAGATTTTCACTGGTCTAATGTCCATTCCTTGTATTTCTTGTTGCTTTTCCTTAGTAGTGGTTTCTTAGCAGCTATTTGACCATAAAGGCCTGATTCAGTCTCCTGTGAACAGTTGATGTAGGGATGTGTCTGCTACTAGAACTCTGTGTTGCATTTATCTGGGCTCTAATCTGAGATGCTGTTAACTTACGATTTCTGAGGCTGGTGACTCGGATGAATTTATCCTCAGCAGCAGAGGTGACTCTTGGCCTTCCTTTCCTGGGGCGGACCTCATGTGAGCCAGTTTCGTCATAGGGCTTGATGGTTTTTGCGACTGGACTTGGGGGACACATTCAGAGTTTTTGCAATTTTCTGGACTGACTGACCTTCAGTTCTTAAAGTAATGATGGACTGTCGTTTCTCTTTACTTGGCTGATTGGTTCTCGCCATAATATGAATTGTA
>VUQG01016345.1:0-16489 GCA_015106755.1 Etia nguti | reverse complement strand
TCCACAATACGGGAATAGAGCAGCTGTGAGAGAATTCAGCATTAATGAATCAATGGTACAGAAGTGGAGGAAGCAAGAAGAATGAGTTGAATAATATTTGACTTATCTGACTGTTTTGTTTCGCTTAATGTGCCTTATAATCCTGTGCACCTTATGGTCCGAAAAATACGTATTTGACTTTTTTATTTGGCACACTGCAGTTTAATGTTGCAAAGCACCTCTTTTCAACTTTAGTGGATATTATACATGGTTATGCTCAGGATATGTCGGCCCATTTCCCCTGGAAATGCCTTTTGGTTAAACTGTCAGCAAGGAATTTGCATTTGCACTGTTAAATTTTTATATAGCTTTAATGCACATAAAAAAACAGCTGCTTGTTTAACTGAAAATAAATTGATGGGTTTTTTGCACTAGTAAAGTTGTGGAGTTATATTTTGTCTTGCATCAATTATATCGTCAGTTATATCGTTATCGCAAATTTTCAAATATATATTGTGATAAATATTTTTGGCCATATCGCCCTGCTCTAGTCTGAACCATAAAATAATAGCTAGAAAACTAATTTTTTTTTTTTGAAACTGCAGTGCTTATTTAACTTTCTAACTAATTAAAAAAAATTTAAATATCAATTTGAATATATGAGTTTTAATTTGTATATATTTTACTACATCTGGCATTTTTGTGCAACTTATTTTGTTTTCTTTCTTTGAACAAGTTACCCCACAGTAACAGGTGCATTAAAAAGTGACTGAAATTGTTCCATAAAAATGAAAAAACAAACCCAGTTTTATTTGTTGTCAATTTCTCCTTCAGTGTCATCTATTAATGTAGAATGGTTTCAGAACAGGTGCTATTTTTAGATCGATCCCTGGAAGTCCTATTAAGATTTTCAGACTGTAAAAAGTCAGTAACCCGACTGGCAAAGTCACTGCAAAGGAAACAATGAAGGGAACCGCTGATCAAACAGCTTTCAAACTTGCATCTACATACAGCTTCTATGGCAAGATGTTTACAACAGTGTTTCATTAGTTCTGCATAAAAAATTTTACATTTTGTGTTATAATTTTATACTATTAAAGCAACAAATCCAATGTCAAACAGGCCTTTTTATATTGCACTTGAATCATTGCAATGGTGACAGGCAAAATTACCCTGGCTTGCCTAAATAAAACTCCATTAATCACACAATGGTCCCCCATCAATCTAGGATCAAAGATCTCAGTGAGCCTATAATCCCAAAGCTTTGATATATTTTCGCTGTTTATGAGTCCATCTGTAGTTACATTAAAAATGAGATCAGAACATCAGTGCATACCTATGCAAGCTGAATACTGAGGACATAAAACCCAAAAGCTGTAATGTTAGAGGTTACTTGCATGCTGGCAGTATAAGGCACTTTGAGAAAAGTTGTTTTGTTGCAGTTTTCTTTGAACTGCTTGGCTTGGGCTTCATAGAAGCAATTGTCCATCTAATCCTCTAAGAGATGACAGTGGCAATTTCAACAGTATCCCAGCCTATTAACATCACCTTCGGATTACCTTCACAGCATTTCAGAGAGAGAGGATAGAGGATAGGAAGAATGAGGGGCAGAAGGATGGCTAAAACTAGATTTAGATGTTAGAATTGTGGAAGAGCTGCTTGTCGCTCAAATGCAGATAAAAACAGAAAAAAGTGCAGTGTTTTTTGACACACAGGAAAAAAGAAAATACAAAAAATATCACATATTTCCAAGTAAAGCATGCACAACTACACACAGTGGCAGCTAGACAAATATCTTCCTATAGGCTTGTATTTCTTCATCAAACAAACTCACAAAATCTATTCCATTAATTCTGTTTCCCTACACTGGCCATCGGTGGCACAAAACTAAATGTCAACACTCCCCTGCGTCGCTTTCATCATGCAGTCAACTGTCGCAGAACACACTGGTAAACAGGACATATCCTTCATCCAGCACTATGCTGCGAGACCCCTCGCTGAGCAAATTGGCATTTCAGCAGAGCCAGCCAGATAGTGAGAAATGATGCAGACAGTGCCACAGAGGGAAATCTGACAAAGCTGACCTTACGTCACACCTGTGAGGCACTCTCTGTTACTCGGCTTGCTTTTAGTTGTAGACCCTGAGCTCTGAACATGAAAAGATGGAAACTTCAAACAAAAGCCCACATTGCTCACAGTCACATGAACAAAATTTATAAAACATTCCAGCCAATTTTGAATGATTAACATGTATAAATAGTCTGTTTGCAAAACATAAGGGGAAAAAAGGAGCAGTTTTCTCTGCTCTGAAAAACTGCAGGTACATCTGCTGACTCACATTAGCACAAATACATGGGTTAAGCGGAAAATCACAACATCCACTATAGATAAGGAGTATTTAGCTCCCTTTGCAGCTGTGCCTTTGGTGGGCTCAGTTTAGAACCCTATTTAAACCTGCAAGCCAAATTTTCATAATTATAACTTTCCCATAAAATCATGATCTACAAATAGTAATTTGTTGTCACAGCTATACTGACACATATAAGAAACAGTTTCTTCGGACAAAGTTACCAACTATACATGGAAAAGCAGCCTACACTAATTAGTAGGCATATAATGCTGATACCAAAACAAGATGATAGCATAGTAAACGTCACTGGGCGGACAGGATAAAGTCTCGGGAATTAGATGTTTGGCTATGCCCATTCAGCAGTGACAGCATTATTTGTGAAACCCAGCTCACGCCAATAAAAGCTAGTAAAAACGCGAGTAATGTGGATCTTAAAGTAAATCCAGCTCTCCTAATCATTCTTAAAGTTGCCGGAAGGAAGATGCTGAGAACTAGTAACACTTGAAAAAGTGCAAAGAGAATGTTCTCCTTCAAAATAAAAGTTGTGCCTCACCGATGCAGCCAATAGTTTTCAGAACTTTTACTTTGATGGGAAATCGTCTCCATTTCCAATTTGTGCAGCTCTTTTCGCAGTACTACTACTTGAAGAGCAGTGGGGATGTGTTTGCAGACAATCGTGCATGCAAACTACAGGCAACCGTGGTAGTGTGATAGCACAACCACAGCAACTGAAAAGTGGCTTTTCGTACAGCACCTTTGTGACTCTCAGACTGCGGCTGTCAGGGGGTCATTGACCAATGTCTAGGCCTGCATGGCCAGGACTATAGCAATCACAGCAACTGCTGTCAACCTCATGCAACCAGTGGCCAACACGTGAGGGGATACGCATTTTTTCCTCTAGCAGCCAATGGCTGCCAGACAGCCACGAATCAGTCTCTAGGCCTGTGTCTGTCTAGGCCTAAGGATGCAGACATGAAACATTTGTCCGATGAATGTCATCAGTCATTGCCGCTGATGACATTGTACTCTAATATTTATATTGCAGTGTCAGAGGAGGGCTAAAGCTAAGGATGTTTGCTCACATTATTATAATGTCATTCTAACCTACCAAAATGTATGATTTTTTTAAAAAAAGAAATAAAAACAGATGGAAAAAGGTCTAACATTAGAATTCTAGAAGGTTTAAACACGTTTCATTTCTTTTCTGCAATCATTTTTGTGTGTATGTGTATCATTCATTAAGAAACAAATGTCAGATTTTCCTGTAAGCAGACTTTAAGCTTTCTGGATGCCAAATGAACCAGAAAATAAGAATTGGAGATTCAAATGTCTTAGGTGTAAGGGCTGAGAGTATATCCAATTTCACAAAAACAATGCTTAAGCGATGGAAATTGAACTATTAATTCTTCTTAGCACACACAGGCTCATTATACACCATGGAGAAGATGTATTGCAACAGAGGGTGAGATGAGAGAAGTGAGAAGAAAAAGTGCCTGGGGAGAAAGAGATATAAAATGATGGAAGCAAGGAGCACAACAAAAAAGCAGACTGCCTTTGTCTGTCTTCTAGTCTGTGTATTAGCAAGTAATGAGCTCCTAATTGCATAGCCAGGCCATGGAGTCACTTCAGGGCTTGAAAATGAGTGTGAATTGACTATATCTGCCAAATGTAACGGGCCAAAGAGAGTGATAGAGAAACACAAAGACAGACCACAAGGTGAGAGGGAGAAGAAATAAAGGTACGTGGGATAGACATTAGACTCAAGTGAAGGGTCCAAGAGGAAAGGATGAGGGCAGTACAATGAAAACACCTTTTTTCAATGCAGATAGGATGAAGGAAATAGTGCAGGTGACTCTTGACTGTAGTCCATTTCCAATGTCTGTCTTCTCTGTATAATGTTAAATCGACTCGGCCAAATGGTATTAAGTCAGAATAGTAAGAAGTGAAATGAGGATGACAGTTTAAAAAGTAGAGGGTGTATGTGTAGTTCACAAAATGGCATCTGATGCCGTAACTAAAGGTCACTCCAATAAGACTTCAGTCAGTGTGCTACCTCCAAAAACGGCGACTCGCATGCGCAATAATGTTCATAGAAAGACATGACTGGTGAGGAGGAGGAAAGTCATTACTGAATTGCAGGTGACCCTTTTGCCCTACCTGTTAATTACAGTAAAGGCCATGAGCGAACAGGTTAGGGATATCTCTCTTTCTATTAACGCCGCACTATACTGGACAAAAACTGAAAAAGTGATATGGTTCAGTGGGTTCAGTTGTCTCAGTGTGCACCTAAAGAAAAATAATAAAACAACCGAGTCTAATAGAACAGCATGGTTCAGCAGCCGCCGGTTGCACAGGATGAGTAAACTGACTCACCCCTCCAATTTATTGCTTTTCTTTTTGAAACCAAATCTTCCCTTTTCTAAGCATCTCTCCTCCTCCTCTGTGGTGAGATTGCAGACCCTGTGTGTTACATACTTGCAACAAGCCCATTGTTCTAAAAATAAAGAACAGTAATTTGATATATCCAAGAATCCTTAAATCTAAGTAAATAATTTTATATCAGGCCAACTTCTTTTTTTAGGTTAGTCATGGAAAATGAGAACCACGTGAGTCTTTTAATGTCACAGCAGTTATAGCATGAAATGCTTAAGTAAATTGGCCTCACTGAGAGGACATAGTGTGATTACGACTGCCCATGGGAACATCGCAATGTTGATGCTGAAAAGATATGCTATGCAGCCCTGCTTTCTATTGCTCTCTGATAAGCGTTTATCCTTCCTGTGTGATAAAAAGTGGATGTGACTAAATCACCACCACGTTACAGCAATTTCGTCGCCCCCCCCCCCAAACCCCCGCCTTGTTTTTCTGGCTGCCACTTAATTCTCCTCTGCTGGTGAGCCCACTTGCTCTGGCTCCACTTCCCCTTTGTTTTACTTAGACCTGTAATTCTGTTATATAGTGCAGAGCCCTAGTCCTCTATGTTGTCATGGCAATGCCTAAAAAGTACTCTCAGAGTACATTAGGAAAACGCTTCATAGGGCTCATGTAATGAAAGGCAACCATTTGCTTTTCTCCATGTAACACGCCAGTGCACCTGCTGCTCAGTATCGTATGCAGAGTCACGGCGGCCAGTGCCGTGAAATCTCTTACAGCCTCCCCTGGGTCAATATCACCATCTATGCTGACATTCTCCCACTTTAGCCATCACTGATGGCCTTTGCTCTACATCTGTTTTCTTTAGCGGCTTGTTGACCAGGTGACTGAACGTACATCAGTCTGCACCAGCGATTAGTGCCATCCACCTCATTTCTCATCATGGCTGCTACACTAATTCCATCTGTGGTAATGGAACGAGGGGTGGTGGTTGTCGGTGGAGGAGGTGGGTGATCTGACAGAGATGCACTGCTCAAAGTGTTCTGCACAGCACCGGTAAAGACACCAAACAAAATCAAAACAAATGGCCTGCTGTGAAAGCGGCTCTCCTTCTCTGGGTCTGCTTTTGGATTTTTTTTTCTCCTTTTCCCAGTGGGTTTGTGTGCTTTCATCTGAGTTTGTGGTGAGTTAATTAGGTTCAGAACTATGTATTACTGATCAGTGGCACTGCATTATCATTGTACTTTCATACAGCGATTTTATAAAGAATGTGTTTCTATATGGTCTACGCTTGCCAGTGGGTAAAAAGAGCATTCTGCTGCAGAGGGTCTATTGCAAAGTGTCACCAATGTGAACATTTACGTGTGTGAGGGTGTGAAAATGCAGTCGGGGAACGTGTGACTAGCTGCAGAGGACAGTCAAGGAGGGATCTATCATAATCCATCATAATCAGCTGCTGTGCTGTTCCTTCAGGACATATGAGCTCCTGACCCATGGCGGACACGGTGGAGATGAGAATCACATGACAGTGAAATGTGATGTTTACCAGCTTCACTGGTTTCTGTATAAGACATTTTCAACTCTGTCCAGGGCTGTGTAGAAAACTCACACAAGTCAAAGCATCTCCAGTTTGATTGTTGTAGGATTGTTGCAGTTTTCTCATTATTATGGTAGGGTCTTTTCCTTACAATATAAAGCACCTTGAGGAGAATGTTGTTGTGATTGGTGCCATATAATTAAAATTGAATTGAACTGAACTGAATTCAAAAGGATGTGGTTACTGGGGCACTGAGGTATGTCACTTAGGTAACTTAGAAAGATCAGATCACTAACTGATGGAGTGGTGAACATGCTATACTTTGCCAAGCAAATGTAGCTTTGTCTAGCCTTGATATACAACTTATCTTATTATATAATTCCTTAAAACGTAGAAACCTACTGCTCCTTGATAATACTTTAATACACAGTGCCGGCAAAATGTTCCCCACAGCTACGCTGAGTCAGATCCCCACGCTACACTGAGGTCAAGGTTTAAGATTTTTGCTTTAATTTGTCTCTGCTCTGTCTTGATATATATCTATAAGCAAAGTGCACTTTGAGGACATCTTAAAAGCTTTTGAGTTTGCAAGTCTCCCGAGTGCACTATGAAGTACATTAATATAAACGGTTCATTCATGTTTTTGGAAATCTCACCAATCCTTCATTAAGTATCTGGAGTCATTAGACACAGGACAGCCAGCCTGACATATCGTTCTGGGCATAGGAGAAATTAGTCAAACCCAAGCCCTGCAGCTTCTCATTAGAGCAGGCTATACAGAGACGGACTCAATTACCATCTCTGACACACTAGACCCTAGTAAGACTAATAGTTCTGGTCTTATAATGACCTAAGCTAGGCCTGAACTTCATGCCTTGCCCCATTTGATATGATACCAACCTCCACTTTCATTTGCCCTCCCATAGATCTGTTCTGCTCTCCTTGCTTTTAAATTTAAGTAAATAAAAACTGATTCTACTCTGCATTCCTGGGGAGCAGAACTCCCTTTTGTCTTTGGCATTCATTGATGAATTTAAAAAGAATTTATTTTGTGGCCCGGTGCTGAAGGCCGCTGCCAAGCCATGGTTGACAGGAAAGCAGCATTAAGGCAATTAACATGGGCTTTGCATTTGATTTTGGCTGGCAAGACTGCCTGTAAACAGCAGGCGGGATCGGGTGATTAGTTCCTGTGAAGATGAGCGCCTCGCCTCCTCTGGTTCCTTTCCAAGAGAGGATTACCCTTTGTACATATTGCACATACACTCTACACCTTATACCTCCACAAACACACTAGTATGCACTGGCTCACAGGAATGAAAACTGGTAGAGAAGAAAGACAAATGTGGGGAATAAAGTGTGCACACCTAAAGCAAGGCGCTGACAGCTCAGGGGGTTAAGCCATATTTGTGACATGACAGAGCTGGAGTTATAGTTCCTCTGCATATTAGCTTCCAGTTTCTGCATGGCTTCCTCTCTCCTTCCTGACCTTTTTATCATCCATTCAACACAGAAACTAATTCTTCGGATTCAGGTCCATTTCATGAGCAGGTAATAATGAAGACATTCAATATCAATATCATGGGGTCTTGAGTCAAGGCTCTGAAATTAATTGTGACAAATAAGCAATTACTTCAGGTCGGACGAATTGAGATTGATCTTGTTTGCTCATTTACGCACTCGCCTGGTGAAATAGCATCAACTGCATAATAGCTTTTATGTCTCTAGATTGGAATTTCACCTGAGAGGTTTCTAAATCAAACGTGTGTCCGTGTGAGTGAGCACGCAGTAATAGGTGAAGAGGCTTCAATTGGCACTGTCAAGTAAATGTCAATCTGGTGCGAAAAGAACTGCGGTCAGATCGCTCCCTTGTGCTTTTCCTCGTAGATAAGGGTAGATATCAGAGTATCTGTCAGGCCTGGTCAAACACTCCTGCTACCAAAAGCAAGTTACGGAAATACGTCACATAACGCCATGGAAAAACCTCCAAGGCGATAATATTCACGCTTAAATCTAGACCCCCCCCCCCAAAAAAAAATCTGTCAGATTTCTATTAGTAAGACAAGTAAGACATAGAGTGTGTAAATTTCACACTCTGTAGCACCTCAATTATAAATGTGAGGCTTGTTTCCTGAGCCAGCATTTCTCTTGTTTTAGTTTCAGCTGTGAACTCTTGACCTACTGAGCAATCCTAAATTACTGTGAGGTGTAATACAAGAAGAAAAGAGTTCCACTAACTGTCTTCATAATCCTAAAGATTAATCTAATCCTGTCAATGAATACATTAGCAGTAACGCTTTGCTTTGAAAACAGCGTTCACCTACAAAGCTATTAAGACAATTTGCATATTTATCACAAGACACTGAATGCTCATGTACTCACAGTTGGCGCACAAAAGATACCAGCAGGGGAAATAAATGTCTATGCGATTGCAATCAAAAACATCATCTAGTTGAAATGAACATTTTTCTTATGATTACATGTTTGGAAAATTGCACCTAATTGCAGCTTCCAAATCTGGTGGATGGAGCTGGGCCACTCAACAGAATGATGAAACTGCCAGGGCTGTGTAATTATTTTAAAACAATTATGTGTGAGGTTAAAGATGTACACACACAAAGGTTTAGTGCTGCATAATTTTCACCACAGGCATTTGGTAGCTAATATGTCCATCTTGTAATATAGGTGGTAAAAAAAAGGAAAGAGCAGAAAGGAAATGTAGGCACGGAAGACTAAATCAACAAGAGATAATTAAGTACAATTTTTTTCCAAGTATCTTAAGGAACAAGTCAAATTCACTTGAACCCAGCAACACGTAACTGCGCTTACACCCCATATATTTTCACATAGTTCCACTAACAAACAAAGTATCAGCTGCCCTGATGGTATCCATTTTTTCTCTGTGGGTTTTTGTTGACCTTTAAGGTAGAGTTTGTTTGGTTTGACAGTGGGATGGTGGAATTTCAGTCCAAAATAGCCTGTCAGTGTCCACACTGGCTCCCATTGTGGCCGTGAGACAAAGTACAGCAAATGACTGCTGATCACATGGGACAGCAGGGGAGCCAGCTGTCAGCATGCCAGGATCTCTTCCCTGTGTGATAGGAGGCAGAGCAACACAGGGGACACATACAGCAGGTCATTCTACTCTCACAGGGAGCACCTTGGATGAGGATGAAAGTAGAGAAACCAAGGTGAGCGGGTGGATCGAGCCAAAGCTGTTTAAGATCCAAACAATGTAATCTCTATTCAACTTAAGGTTCAGATCCAGAGCAATGTGCATTTTTGGTCTGAAATAGTAACACTGGAAGCTGTTCAAGGTCAAACATTTTAAAAATTCAAAAATTTCAACAACACTCAAAGTACTGACGGCAACGCAGTCTGCTTCTGACACCTCAAACCCAGTCATGAGAGAAAAAAAAAAACTGTAGCAGACTCGACATCCATCCAACTCGATCAGCTAACAATTATGGTCCACTGTGAGAGTCTTGCACTGGAACAGCAAACATAGGCACGCTTCCTGATACTTTGACTTTTAAAATCAGCAAGTGAGCAAGCTTAACTGTCCTCAGGGCTCCACAGTATAAACAGGATATATTTATACATATATTTACTGTACATCAAGGTTGTTATTGTTATCATACAAAAACTGTTTTTTTTTTTATCTAAACACATTAAGGAAATACACAATGCAGAAACTATAGACATACCTAATACAGCCAGACTGCAATTCTTTGCATTTCACAAACCTTCCCTTGGAGGCAGCTCAGTTTGGCAATTTACTGCTTTCTTGTTCCAGCTTATATACATTAGACAAATGATACAGATCGATGGATAAACTCCATTTGAAATTGCATTGCAGCTTTTACTTCCGCAGTAAAATTTCTTAATTTAGATTACATACACTATGAATGTCAGACATGAGTGCTCTGCTGATCGTTCTTTTCCACCTATGCTGTAATTGAGCACATTGTGAAGTAGCAAAACACTCACAAAGTGAATGAACGCTGTTCTGGAGCTCCATCAATGTCACAGTGTGAAGAGTGTCTTCACAGTAAAAGATTATTAAAAATCATAAAACAACGTGATATCAATAAAGGAGGAAGGAGCTGTTTGAACTAATAACGGTGACCCAAGATTTATTAAAAACATGCAGGGTTCCTAAGTTCATCTACCTCACCTCCAGGAAAAACTAAAACATAAAGGTGTAAAATGTACCATTTTTCTGTTTTATAACAGACTAGTGTCAGACTTGACAGGAACGGGTAAACCTGCCCTCCTCCTCTTAGCTGCTACAATATGTGTGTATGTGCTATAAAAAAGTCACTAAGACACTGCAGCAGTCTTAAAAATGCTACAGTAACATTCGGTGTTTAGGCATATCTTGTAAACAAAGTTCTGAGCACATCTCAAGCTACTTTATGCCTCTGGCACTGCAGGCAGCAACAATCAATGTACAGCAAAAAACTGTACTCAAGGTTGACCCCACTAGGAATAACTATTGGCAGTATATACTGTAAAAGTGTAGAGAAAACACTATAGTTTGTAAAAAGTGCAAATGCCATATTCTTGGGTTGACAAAAGAGAAAATACATATTTTCATTAAATAGCTCAAATCAGTAAATAAACGGAATCCATGCTTTGCTCTTGGCACCGAGGGACAAGGCAGATAAAAATCAGGTAACCATCAAGGATTAATAGAGCCTCTGCATCACTGCATGGGAAACAAGTTAAGATCAATCCAAAATCAATACATAGTACTGTGCAAAAGTCTTGACCCACCCTTCATTTCTTTGCCTTTTATTCCATTCCCAAGAACAGAACAACAGACAAGATAATCACATACTGCTTCAATGCTGCTGAGTTCCGGCCTCTGGGGAGGCCAGTACATGACTTGTAGTGTTCCACTGTGCGTTCATCTATCGTGTATGTTTTATTGCATTGGCAGTGTGTTTGGTATCATTGTTATACAAAAAAATGAAGGCTGTTGCCAATCAGACACTTTCCAGATGGTACTGCACAGAGGGACAAATTGTGATGGTACTTTTCTGCATTCATAATTCTATCAATTTTGACCAGATCCCCGTCATCACTGGCTGAAATGCAGCCCCAAACCATGACAGAGCCTCCACCTGCAGACTCTTACTACGGTGTCTCTCTCCTTACATCCTACAGACGTATTGATTATGTTTGGATCACTCCATAAGACATGGTTTTTCTTAGTCCAGTTTTTCGTGAAATTTGGCATACCTCAAGCCTTTTCTCCCAGTTTCCCTTCCTTAATAATGGTTTCTTGACCGCCAACCTTCCAATAACACGATTTCTGATGAAGCTTCAGCAAACAGATGGATCAACTGAAGGGCCAGATGAATCTCTCAGTTCTTGTTTCATGTCTTTGTTGGGCTTTTTTTCTGCTTCTTAAGGACACAACTTTCAGATAGTGTTCATCTGCTGTAGATAGTTTTTAGGTATGTCACTTCTTATTCTGTCCTCCACTTGCCCAGTTTCCTCAAACTTTCTAAGGCCACATTGTACGCCATGCTGAGATATGCAAACTTTGGAGCTGTTAGCTCTTTGGGAATTACCTTATCTATGCATAAATATTCTTTTTTTGTTATGTTTGGCATTTTTCAACTAAAGAAATTGGAGCAATTTGTGTTTTTGTGACAGGTTACTAGTAAAACGTGTCTAAAGATACCACTTAAAATAGCTTCTTTGTCAGTTTTCTGTTATGTGTAGGAACAACACTGGTTCACCGTTGAATTAGTCATAGGTCAGTGTTAAGTGGCTTAAAAAAAAGAAAACACATTTACCTGAAAATGGTCGGGTACAAGGACTAGAAAATGAGTGAAAAGGTCTGGGGATATTTTGCTCAAGAACACTTTAAAAAATAGAAAGTCTGGCTCCTTGGAAGCCAAATATAAAGAAATGAGGGGTAGCTCAAGATTGTTGCACAGTGCTGTATAATGTGTTGTTTCCTAAGTTTTTCCACTATACTTTTTCTTCTCCAATACATATACAATACAAGGATTCATGAAATATTTAGCATCATGACTTATAGATCAGAGATGCTCGAAGAAACCGGACAGAGCACGTACATTTCCCATGGAGAGAAACACACATAACAGCCAAAAGGTCCAACTATGTATAAATGCCTTACTTGTAAAAAGTATAAAAATGTCCTGCAGCATACACATCATTTCAGCACTAACTCTGCGATATAAGTTATCTGCTAATATTAATTATTCTGTCACATCTTCAGAATGGAAAATAATTTTCAGGATATTTACTTCAGTGAAATATCATATTGTTTCATTGTTAGATGCCTAGCAATGGTATAAGCTCAGTAGTCCTTTTGGAGTTTAAAAAAAAAAGAGAAGTCGAAAAGGGACTAACAACAGGCAAAATCACAAATTTCAGTTCAGTGAGTTGAATTATCTAAGGTGAAGCCTACCTGACAGGTTGCGGTGCAACGATCTGTGCCACACCATAAATAAGGTAAGTTTAAAGCCTTAAAAAGGTCAAAGAGATCTACTGTTTCTATAGAGAAACAAAACCGTTTTTGTGCCAAGCCTAAGTCTATCGACAATGACTTGTGTTTGGCACTAGCACCAACCACAGACTGTATATAAAAGATGCACAACATCAACCACTGGCTTTGTCCGCTGTATTTTGAAGTCTCAATGTTAGTAGCGCGTCTTTAGCCATGTTGGTTTTGCCAGACATTACTACATTTAGACTTGTTGACATGGGAATGACTCGACAAGTCTCTGTACCTCTACTGGAGGGATTGAACAATAATTTGCTTGAAATACATTCACATGTGTACTTATTTTGTTTTTGTTTGGTTGGTTTTTTGAAGATGATGGTGGGGAGTGCTGACTAACACGGAGGGCTGGGTGTAGAGTTAGATGCAGAAATGTCTTTGTAGATTTACGGCCAAAAGTGTGTGTACGTGTACGTGTGCATGTGCGTGGTTTGAAGTATGCGGGAGGTCTGCACATTTTTGTATGGGTGGCACTGACGATCACAACATCATCACTGGATAAAGACAAGTGGGCCAAAACCATGCCAGTAGAATTCCCCGGGTTTTTATTTTAATTTGTCCCTATTGTGTTGTAATGTTTAACTTACAAAAAAGGCATAAACCACACAATATGTGGTCACTATAGTTAGTGATGCTCTGTTGCCAAGGACAGAAACATGACTCCAGTCATGCGGCTTTGTTTAACAACTCAGGGAATTAAAAATCACACAGGTCCTCCGTTAATCCTAGGCATACTGAGCAAAAGCATCTAAGGCTGAAAGTAGGGATGGTTACCGTTAAGACAAGTAATATAAAAAAGAGAGAAAAAAACAGTTCATTTCTACCACTGCCAATACCAACATTCTGTTAGAGGAAAAGGAAAACGTTTATTACCAACCAATCACTGAATTCCTCCCTGCTCTAGGCACTCTGAAACTGATGTTGAATTTCTGAATAACAGTTCAATTTATGCTCTGAACATTTCCATTTGAATTTATGAACACACCCACACCTAGGCAATGAGCCTGCAAATTCTATTTTCCTAATTTTTCCAGTACTGAGAGAAGAACCAATAATAACAGCATTTACTGATACTCCTTTCAATAGTTTACCCCTGGAGCATGTTTAAAACTGGGCTTCAATACTCATGCCTTGCTGGAAGCATATCAGCTAAGTCAGCCACAGAGGAGGAAAAAAAACAACAGAACAACACAACATCTCTTTCTCTCTTCCCTGTTTCAAAGACATGCAGTGATAAGCACAAACACGCAGAGTTTTATGGGGCCAACTGGCCTGCCTTCGTGAAGCCACACTGAGGAAATACAAAGCAGAATAAGCGGCAAACAATGTGATTCTGTCATTCTGTTCAGTAAGAGAAATGACCCGAATAGTCTTTCTCTGGTTATGAATGGAAAAATCCTACCTCCTGCCCTTTATGTATGGCCTTCTAACACAGAGTGATCACTGGAGTGCAAATTATGTTGATCAAGGAGAATGGCTATGCCAGTGTTGTTAACGTTCAAGACCAAAAAAAACCAAAAACATTGTAATTTTGCATGCTGCTTTGTACTTTGGGTGAACAAACCAGTTCAGTGTACAGTCTGTGCACAACAGTAACCTGTAAAGCATCAAGGTTTCATTCAAAATTCCCCACTCAAGTAAGGCGTGGGCTTAGGCATCTCTTTGAGCTTACTTGTGTGGTTAGCAATCAAAGGATTTAATAAAAAAGTACAAGTAAGGTTAAAGCTTAAACATACAGAAAGAAGCTTAAAACTAATCCTAAGTTTTATGGTAAATAAGTGTGACAGAAAGAGAGTCGTCAATTTCCAAAATTGTGTTGACTTCTCAGTGTTTTAGTGTGTTTTCCCACCTTTGCTGTTCAATCTGTTTAATTGAACTATGCCTCATTTTCCTCCTTGGGGCGACTCATTTGTACTGATGTGAACACTGTAATTACATTTAATCAAGGACCAAAACAACCATGCCAAGACTAGTTGGACAACAGGGTCTCTTTGCAGTTCCAAACAAACTCCAGAGCAGTTTGTTAACAATAAGAATGTGAACCAATCTCAGTCCAATCCAACTAACATGTATACACTGCAAGTTTGAACTAAATGCCTTTCTGCAGTCGGGTATGCGTTGCATTCTGGGATGCGGTAGAGTATCATAGACGGACGGAAAGCACAAACTATAGCAACTAGCTGTAATATGGGCTCACTTGCTCAGATCACAGCAACTTCACACTGTATTTATAAAGGCTATAAGTTTTAAGACGGTGAGCTATAATTTTAAGAAAAATTATCTTTATAACTGATAAACTCAAAAACTAGCTACATTGCTTTCCAAAAACAAGCCTGCTTTGCCTTGCTCCAAAATACAGGGTTAGATGACTTGGGCTTAAATGAGTTAGTAACTTAAGCTGTGGACTGCAGTGTTTTTGGTCTGCTACTAAAAGGAATGCGTTAAAAAGAAGTAAAAAAATAACTTGACAGTTGATGAACACTTAATGAGCAGAAGATCCAAAACACCCCTAAATGAGGACTCTACAGCAGATGATGAATTACTAGAGAAACTAATAAATACTGTGAAACAGATGACCACTTTCCTCATAAGCAGCTCCTGATTTACTGAACCAAAACTAAGCAAAAACTATTAACCATCCTTTCATTATTAATCACCTCATCAGTAGTTTGCACAGTAAGGTAAAGTGGCACGTCATACTGAGAAACTCCAAACTATCATCAAAATATCATGTCCTGTCTGCTGATTATCTATTAAATCATTACCATTATCAACATTTTATACTATTATTATCTACATTATCTGTCATTATCGTTATCATTTTATTGTCTGCATTATTGACTATCAATATCTCATTACCTCAGGGGCATTTAAGAACTACTCTTTAAGGCTTAATTATCAGGTAATTCTTCAGTAACTACTGAAATATTGTGCACTAATTTATAAAGTGTAATGTAGTCATTCTTCACAGTTCATTGGTCACAGCTGGCTGTAGCTGATGGACAAATGCTGTGCTATTGTGTGTAAAGAATATTAAATGCACTAAAATATTATTTGAGCATTTGCAGATCTGCAGCATTCACAGCTACAGGCTTGGGGCAGGTAACAAAATATCTGAATCTGCAATGTATATAGAGAGTTTTTAATGTAAAGTTTGTATAATTGTAGTGGCATTATCTGTTGCCAAACCTTTAAATGTCAGTGTTGTCATATTTCCCCCCCCCCCCCAAAAACAAATTGAAAAGATATTACTGCTTTATACGAGAGAGGAGAGGAAGACTAACAAATATACTGTTTCTAGCATATAGTTAGGGCTGGACCAGGTGACCCTGAATCCTCCCTTAGTTATGCTGCAATAGACGTAGGCTGCCGGGGGATTCCCATGATGCATTGAGTTTTTCCTTTCCAGTCATCTTTCTCACCCACTTTGTGTTAATAGACCTCTCTGCATTGAATCATACTTGTTATTAATCTCTGTCTCTCTTCCCCAGCATGTCTTTATCCTGTTTTCCTTCTCTCACCCCAACCGGTCGCAGCAGATGGCCCCCCCCCTCCCTGAGCCTGGTTCTGCCAGAGGTTTCTTCCTGTTAAAAGGGAGTTTTTCCTTCCCACTGTCGCCAAAGTGCTTGCTCATAGGGGGTCATAGGATTGTTGGGTTTCCTCTGTATCTATTATTGTACGATCTACTACACAATATAAAGCGCCTTGA
>VUQG01016339.1:52045-93800 GCA_015106755.1 Etia nguti | reverse complement strand
TTGCTTAACACATGCTTAACAAATGAAATTCAAGAATTGTGCACTATGGCACCAGATTATCTGGAGCAATATCAGCATAAATGCCTCGAGGAGCGGATCTGGAAAGCTTCGCGTGATCTAAAATTTCAGACCCGACCCCTGAGCATGAGCGGGTTGATTCTCCACTCAAGTTGTTATTTTTCTGGTCACGGGAGAAGTAGTTGCAGGGATGGGGCCTTCTCACTTTAGTCTCATGTATGTTTTAGTTAGCGGGGGGGGGGCTACAGGGAGTGGTGCCAGTATAAAAAGCCATAATGGTTTCAGCATGTCGACTTATAGCACCACCCATCAGACCTTTTCTTGGTTCCTAAAAGTGAACAGGAGCTGCTACATCAGCACTTCCTGTCTTTCTGTGCCACATGACTAAAAAATGGAAAGTGTACAGCTGAATATTTATATAATAATTCCTTCAGCATTTACTACTAGGTTTTTAAGTTTTGAGAAAAGCCACAATCTAAAGGTATGGTAAAAGGCCAACTCAAATTAGGCTCTGTCATTTGCCTGAAAAAACAAAAAACAAATGGTTGTTTTTATGACACTCTACATTAAAGTTATTGAAATATGATGTATGTGCTATTTTGATTTTTACTTCATATGTTTTAACCAAGCTTCTTTCCCATGTCATAGAGTTTAGCTGACTATTATAAGTTCAATGAGGAGACTTTCTGCAATGTAAACTTCAGGAAAGGCTTTTGTCTGATCCCCTTTAATAATTTTCCCACAAAGTTTTCTTGCCAGTATCAAACACATGAATCTAGGCTTTTTTTCCTGGCAAGGGAGATTTGCCTTTAAGCCTATTATCTCCCTTTCTTTAAAGTCCTTCTGGTCCCTGTGAGATTTTAAGCTGACCATTCAGACATTGTTTATCATTGCTGGGCCTTTGAAGAGGACACATCCGGCTCCTTGACTCATTCAAAAGACAAATGTGTTGTGTGATATCTGGACACAGTTGTCCTGGTTTTTATTTCTGTGGTTTCTGTAGCTCTTAAATAAAAGTATATACTTGGTTTGTAATGGCGATTCAACCGCGCTGAACCTAAGTTTAAAGGGGACCTGTTTTGCTTATTTCAACCTATTTGCTTTTATTCATAGAGTCTACCAACTATCATTGCATGATTCACAATTTGCATGGTTTATTCAGTATCTGAAACAGTCAGTTTTAGCTCCCTTATCCTTCCTTAGACCAGCTCTTCTTCTTCTGATTGGTTGGCCCTTCCAAGGTGTTCAGCAGAGGTTTGGGGCACCTGTGCTTACAGCAAAAAACTGTTCACCTGAAATGACCAGATTAGGTAAATCTGTCAGGAGTAGAAAGAAAACTGTATGAAATGGAGCCCCTGGAAGCCTGTGGTTTTGGCTCATAGGGGATTACTTGCAAATACCTCATTGTAACACCCACTATAACAGCACATACAAGACAGAAAACAAGGAAAAGCACAATAGTCCCCTTTGAAAATTAAATATCCACTTTTAATTTTTCATTATGATTTGGGGAAAAACATGTTTCTCACCAATACTTCAGAACATTTGTAGCTCTAAAGTTTTAATTTGTCTCTGTATGCTAACATTTACAGCGCAGAGATTATATAACATTTGGTGTGTGTCATTAAAACAAGCTAAATCATGGGAAGTGTTTCATATTTACATTTTTGTGAAATGCTCGCATATTATTAGCAACTAAAACTTCAAATGTAGCGCTAACAGACATATGTTTATGTTTAACATAATCAATCATAGCTTTATTACTGACTGCTTATATAAAGGTAAGCTATGTAACTTTTGAAAGAAAACAACACATTTAGGACTGAAACATTAAAGTTGTTTCACTACTTTCAGGGGTTTTGCTGTTGCTGGTATGGTATTACCAGTAGCTTGTGGTGGCTGATATTTATGTTAGCTAATATTACCTTCAAATAGCTTCTGTGTAACTGGTTGGTGCCTGCATTTGAAATTTGAGCTGCCCATTACTAGCACAAGATTGATGAAGTAAGGGTGTGATGGTAAGGGTAATATTAGCTTTTTGTAGATACATCTTAAGTTTTGTGTGTCAGTCTAAAACACACAATGTTAGTCAGCCTTAAAAATACATATCGTTGTTTTAATACGGTCAGAAAGTAACGTTGCAGTATTGTATGTCTGTGCGTGTTTTAAAATGAATAGATTGCACTGGTGGTTGCTGATAGTACACACCAACAGTGAGAGATACTCTGACACGACTGCAGAATATAGGCGTAATGAAAGTCCTCCAACCTACACATTTCTTCCATTTACTTTCCAATGCAAGACAGCACTCATAATTATCTTTGAATGATGACTTATTCTTACTGTATATTTTTCAGCAAATGCAGCCTCGGGCAGATATGCATTAATCCACAAATTACGTTCTTCTGGACGTCAGCCCTTCCGTTTATACACAAACCTTAAAGATAGACTATTAGGCTACCTAAATCCCCTGTAATTACAGTGTAACTAATGATGTGCCTCAAGATAGGGTTTTAAGAAGAAAAACAGTTTGAGAAGGAGACATGTGAAAAAAAGACTAGGCTGGAGTAAGCGTTTGATAATTGGAGGAGAGGGAGCAAATGGGAAATAGTTTTTATAGCTGTACTGTGCAGTTTCACCTCTGACTTTCAGATCCATTGACAGAAAAGAGCTTAGTAGTGTTAAGAAGCTTGTAAAGCTACCCCTTGCTGTGTTCTCCTTATTCCAAAGACCCTGTGATCAGCAGCAATGATTTTTATCATCCCATAGATGCTGTGGCTTTTAGCTGTGGGGGTAACCAGGGAGGTAAGGAGGGGGGCAATTATGTCTGCTGGTTCCTAACATTTTTATTGCTCCTCTGCCAAGGCAGCTCATAAAGCAACAACTGGTTGAACTGACAGGTTTGGCCAAGAGTACTTGAAAACGCAAGGGGTGTAATGGGTGTAAATGCTGATTTATCATCAAAATGCCAAGTTGGATTACAGTTTCTGTTAACTATGCTTATAGTGTACTGTAAAGTTACATGCAACATAGACACTAATAACATAATAAAATAAAAATTCAATTAATCAGTCAGTCAACTTTTATTTTGTTCAACTGGTATTATATTTAACTTCTTATATTTACATAGTAGCAGCACATAGTATAGGTTTAGCAGTTGGCGTTGTGTTCATTGAAACTGAGGACTCACTTATTCACTCAACTTTTAAGAGTTGCAACTTTGTAACAGTATCTCATTTACAGGCTGGCTTCTCATTATAGAAGTAGTTTTATTTACAACTACTAAAATTTACAACTACACATGAAAATTTGACATAGATTTTGAGTTTTATTTTCACATTGACATTTTAGAATGGTTGAACAGTGACATAATAAAGTGATACTTCTATCTTTCATTTTTTTTGTGGTGGCAAAAATGGTGGTTTAGTGCATTAATAATTGCTGTATAAGAAATATTGTTGATGATTTTTATCAGTTCATTGTTCTCTTTCTCTACAGCTGAACCGGTGGATGTACTGAAGGTACTGGACTTTCAGAGCTCTCCTGAAGGAATAAGGAAAACAGCAGGCTTCTGCACAGTGCGGAGAGGATCCAAACCCGACGTAGCTTATCGAGTGGGAAAAAGGGCTCAGCTCAGTGCTCCGACTAAGCAGCTTTTCCCAGGTAAACTCCTCACTTCTCAGCATTTACACTGAAACTGAAACAGTAGTCCAGTAGTAGGTCTTCCATAAAGCAGATAAACAAACAAACACTCCCAATTTCAAATGCTAGAGAATATAAAAATAGTATAAAGTGAATCTTGAGGATTACACAGCCAAAGTTGTTGAGAGCTTTATTTTATTGATCATATATGTTTGTGGTATTGTGGAATATGCACTTTAATTTGGCTGTTTTTACATAATTTTACCAGTTAAATTTAGATATTAGTAATGGAAATTGTCATCATATGGCATAAAATCTTTTAACAGAAACTTGTACAGAGAGGCACTTAATAATAATAATAATAATAATAATGGATTGCATTTATATAGCGCTTTTCGAGACCCTCAAAGCGCTTTACAATTCCACTATTCATTTATTCTCACATTCACACACTGGTGGAGGCAAGCTACAGTTGTAGCCACAGCTGCCCTGGTGCAGACTGACAGAAGCGAGGCTGCCATATCGCGCCATCGGCCCCTCTGGCCAACACCAGTAGGCGGTAGGTGAAGTGTCTTGCCCGAGGACACAACGACCAAGACAGACAGAGCAAAACTCTGTCTGTCTTAAAGTAGCCTTCCTGTAAGATAAGCTACAACTAACATTGTACAACAATACTAGAAACTTTGCGAGGCTTTGTAGAAAACTGCTAATATTTGCAATCTAAAATGATTGCAATTGCAGCATCAGGTGATGTAAAGTATAATGTTTCTCACAAGCATTAAGCTAAATACAAAAGATAAGTGAGGTTGATTAAAAATATTTGGGTGCTTTGAGGTCAAAGGCGTTGTAATTGTCACCCAATTTTTAGGTGAAATGTTGCCACATTAACAGTTTTTAGAATTCATCCAACGTGGAAAATAAATGAATGTATCATGGAACTTCATCCAATGCTGGCATAGAGATTTTACCTGAGAAAAAAGTGGTAGAGTTGCAGATATCTGTGAAGCTATGGTGCTTGCATGGCTGCTCAAGCCCATCGTTGTTTGGATTAAAGTATGATGATTACGTTTTATTTTATTGAACCACTGAATAACAAAGTTTAAAAAAAGAGTTAAAGATGATTGTATTTCACAAAGAAATAACAAAGAATGATTTGATAAATGACTCAGAAAATCCTTTAGTGTTAAAGTCTGTCTTTTTAAATCCAGTGCAGATTTTCCAGAATTATTTTCTAGAGGATGCCAATGAATTTCAGTTTGCTCCAAGAACCCATAGGGGATGGGAATCTACAATGGTGCATGTAAACACATAGCTCAAGTAAGCGGAGCAGCACCAGATTTTTGTTATTTGATATTTTGGTGAAACCCACAAATCTGTTACAAAGAAACAACGAAAGCATGTCTATTGTTTTGTACACTGATCTTGTCCAATAAAGTGTCTTTCCTCAAGTTTGATTGCTGGCAGATGCGAATGCTCAGTCTGTGGTTAAGGTAGTGAAATTTAGAAGGGTTTTTCATATTGTATGTGCATTTGGAGTGTGTTGCCCTGCGGTTTTTGAGAGGCCATATTTATTTTATTAGGCTGTTTTTGAGAACTTAATCCATATTTATTTTATTAGGAAGTAGTTTTTAAACAAATCCCAATTTCAGTAATCAATTGCAGAGAACAAAACTTTTGGTCTACTGGCAGAAGCAAATTTGCCAAATGTCAAATTTTTAGTTGATTTTTTAAATCTGAAATATTACAAAATCATGGTATTCCTGTAAAGCAAGGACAACCTATGGGAGAGAAAAGACAAAATGTATTCACATGCAGGAGTGACATATAAAAGTATGGAGAATCATAAGGGGACGTGGAAATGCTCGGTGTATCATCATCATCACAATGCACCAACCTCCACTCTGTCACAGGGAAGTGAAAGGAGTCAAATAGGAATATAATCTGGGCTAGGGTCACCGTGTCTGTGTCCACAATAGAGTATTGCCAATGAAGGGATGGTTCACCTGATTTAGACCTAACTATATCCTGTATCAAAAAGCAAAGTTTAAACCGACTTTCAGAAGTAGTCTCAGAAGTCTCTTTGTCAAACCCAAACTAGAAGCTTGGTGCAGGAGAACCATATGTTGAAGTGTCTGCCTCCCAGTCTACCTTTGGAAGCTTCAGGAACCACAAGTACGGCTGCACGCTGAGAGCTCTGGATTTAACAGGGAGCCAGTGAAGAGAAGCTAATCTGGAAAAAAATATGAGATCTCTTTCTAGTCCCCCAAATTATAATATACAACTGCTGTTTGCATGGCTGCTCAAACAAATCCCTTTGCGGCCTGTTATTCATTTACTACTAGGGCAAAGTTTAGAAATGGTCCCCAGTTGCTTACTTACTCAAAATGGACTTCCAACAAAGTGAGAGAAATTTATTAGGGATTCATTGCTGTGAAATGAAATGTCCCAGTCAGTGCAGTGTGTGTTAGTCTTTTTGAATCTGGCTACATTCCAAAGAGCAAAAAGAAAGACTAAAATGCAGTAATTGAAGGAATTAGAAAATAAGCCTGTGTAATTTTTGGCTTAACTGGACAGCATACTCGTGTTCACTAATGGAAACTTGAGTAATATAAGTGAGCCTGAGAGGTGAGGTGTTGGAGGTGCCATGAAGTAAAGTGTCAAAATGTCCTCAGTCAGAATAATTGGACTTTTATTTGGCTAGTAGTAGTTATTTTTTCATTGAACCAAACTATTATGTTCTCAAAAAATATGACATTCGTTTGAGTTGTTGTATTTATAGCCCTTGTAAAGTTAATATGGCTGCATCACCACTACCAAGGCCTTTCAGGACATGCCAAGGTTTCGTTCAGCTTCCCCAGTAAAACGGACTCACGTCCAGTGGTCTAGACTCTGCGGGTTAATCTAAGAAGAGAAAGTTGGAGCAAAAGCAGTTCTTTCTACTCATTACAGTACAATTGCCCTAGTTATAACATCAGAAGAAGGTTTGTAAGACAGGGCACAAGGTAAAAGGTAGTCTCCAGTAGCACAAAATGCTTTCAATCTTCTTAAGGGAGGACTGTTTGAAAGTTTTTAATTATTACTAGCAAAATACACACTCTTTGCCCATGAGCAAGTGAAAACACTGACATGTTTGTTAATTTATCATGTCATTCTATTTATGTTCATTATATCATGGTATACAGTGAGATGGCAAAAAGAAGTGTTTATAAACACCAAACAAATGAATAATAAAAACATGTGTTGTTCTTCTTCTTTGCCAGCTACTCACTACACTTCATTTAATTCAGAAATGAAGAACACCCTCCTGGCCAAAAGTTCCCATAAGAAATATTTTTTATTAAACTATTAAAACTACCTTGGTTCTGCTATGTAGCTTTCATGTCTGCTGTGTATCTTTACATTGCTCTTAATCAGAATATTGGTGTAAAACTTGTTCATTTCAGCATTTTTTAAGACTGTATAAACTCTATATTCATCTTTACTAATATGACAGCCCACTATGTCTGTTGCGTGTTCCACCTTTAGGGGGGGTATTCCCAGAGGATTTCTCTATAGTGTTTACCATCAAGCCCAAGGCTGGCCTCCAGTCCTTCCTGCTTTCTGTGTACAACCAGCAAGGGGTGCAGCAGCTTGGAGTAGAGGTGGGCCGTTCCCCTATCTTCCAATATGAAGACCAGCATGGCAAGCCTGTCCCAGACGAGTACCCTTTGTTCCGTTCCATCAAACTTTCTGATGGGAAGTAAGTAACTGAGCGCTTTAAAACGCTAGAACATGAAATGTAGATGAAAGGGTTTTGTGTCCCCTAAATGGCACCTTTTCTACGCCACGTGCAGTTATCCCATTATCTCAGCGTAATCTCAAAATCTGGAGTTTGTTTGTTGTGGAAATTGTGAGGTTAGCTCACAAGCAGTGCATTTGGAGCTAATTTTTTCTATTTTAAAAGGTTCAGGTTATATTTTGTGCTAAGCAAAACTGCTCTGTTAAAACTATTTTCTCAGGCACTCAGAGCATACTTAACTCTTCCAGCCTGGTAAACTGACACGCAGCTCTGCACATTTATTATCATCATATGTTGTTCAGTCATTAACACCATATGGAACAACTCAGACAGTAATGGCAAATAAATTGCTGGCAACAATTTAATGACAGGCTTACTAAATTATTTACAGCACTGCTATACTGATATGCAGTAAAGGACAGGATTCTCATAGCTGTCCAATGAAGCTGAAACAAATCATTGTTAAAAGTTGCCAGCAATCTTTCATATAAATGCCAACAGAAATGCCTTGCAGTGATTTCATGAGTTGTTCTTTGTTGGTGATAAATAGTGAAAATAAACAGCTCAATCAGTGCTTTTAATTACAATTTTACAAAATGTGTGGCTAGTAGAGCACTATGGTTTACACATTTTGTCAAAGCTACCTTTGTATTTTTGAATAAACCAAAACTAAAACACTGACCATTTTTACACTAAGGCATTTGCATGCACTTTTTGATATACCTTATCACCAAATATAGGTATATTTCCTTCAATACTCAAAATGTCAGAATCATGAGAATCAGAATACTTTAGTAATCCCTGAGGAAATTATGTAGATGTTTGGAACATGTGGATCTATTCATAGGAGTAGTCCAACATGTTTGAAAATACTCACATGCTCTGCTGGCAAAAACTGAAGAATATTTTCATAGTTAACCAAAAACAACTTTTGCATGTACTTCTGTGTAATCGCGTGACATTTGGAAATTTATGCATAGCTCACCAGATGCCACAAGGCAAGTGTCATTGTGTCAGCTGGTACATTGATGTCAGGCTAGATGTTTTATCCTTCTACACATTAGACTAAGTTAAGCTAAGCTAACTAGCTTCATACACTCATCGACCACTTTGTTCAATAGACCAGCTCAACTGCTTTTGAACTTCAGCTGGTCATGAAAAGCTGTTGAAGTTTAAAATAAGCATGAGAATGGAGAAGAAAGGCGATTTAAGTGACTTTGAGTGTGGTTGTAGGTACCAGATGGACTGGTTTGAATATTTTAGCAACTGTTGATCTAGCAGTATTTCCCCATATAGCATAATCTATAGAGTTTACAGAGAATGGTCTGCTTTGATCTGATTGGAAGCAGCAGCAGTGGTGAAATGTGAGATTCATATCATGGATGCTGTCCTATCAATATGAACCAAAATCTCTGTTTTCAGCCCCTTGTCAAATTTGTGCCTCAAAAGAATTAAGGCAGTTTTGAAGGTAAACAGAAGTCCAACCCAGTCCCAGGTAGATATAGCTAATAAGTCCTGTGACTGTATTTACCAGTATAATTGTATAGAGCTTCATATCCAACTACAGATGTGATAGCAAATACTGGTAAGCGTTTCCACTTCCTAAACTAAATGTTAACTATTCCCTTAGCTGTGGACTGAAGCAGTTTTCCTAAAACTCAGAGGGTCATTGTTGTATTTCTGATGTCCTTCTTTGTTACACAGATGGCATCGCGTAGCTATCAGTGTGGAGAAGAAAACTGTTACCATCATTGTGGACTGTAAGAAAAAGGTGACAAGACCGCTCGCCAGAAGTGACCATGCCATCATCAGCACAGAGGGCATCACAGTCTTTGGCACCCGAATCCTAGATGAAGAGGTCTTTGAGGTATGGCGGCCATATTGAATATCTTCTTACCTAAAGTATTTTCTCTGTGTGGTTGGTGGTGTTTATGTTGTGAAATGATTTAAAGGACCGTTGTCACATTTGGGACTATCTATTTTTTTTTTAATTGTTTTAAGGCAAGCTAGACGATAAGATGAGAAAATTATACCATGTGGTGTGTGAATAGCTGCAAGCACGTTACAGTCATATTGCTGCTTTAATGCTTTCCTAGGCTGGATCTGGGCAGAGACTTGAATACAGTTTTTTTTATAGAGTATGATCATTTTTATAGAGTTATGGGTGTACAAAGTTTGCAAAGATTCAGTGCTATACAGGTAAAAACCTGCTTACACATAGCTCCAATAGGAATGTGTTACGCATGTATAATGCAGACATTCACCAATAGATTGCATTCACTATGCCTTGAAACTATTACAGAAAACTAACCTAGATGCCAACAATTTCTCTTTTCTGTTTAAGCTTAATTGAACACACATTGTGAGTATTATTCTCAATGATTTCCATTTAACGCTGTGACAATTTTAGTTTGTGATACTTAGAGTCCAAAAGCTTTAAGGCCAGACATTTTATTTGCCTTTCATTGTGTGTGCATATATATAATAGGGAATTTTATTGGCCAGAACAACAATATTGGCTTTGTATACTTGGCAAAAGCCATAGGCAATGTTATTGTGAAGGTTACTCGCACAGTGTGCTACTCAACGTGTTTTTTTTTTTCTCTCAGCACTAATTTGATTTGAATATTTAACTATAAAGGAAATAAAGGGGTCTGTTTGATTTCGACTGCCGAAAATATATTATGTTTTTTTTATGAATTAATTGTGTCACAATTGATCAGTAACTGTGAGAAGCAGTATCAAAATTAAGAGGATAGTGATAAAGTGGTTTTGGGAAGGAAGTAACTTTGTGCTCAGCAGAAGATGTGAGGTAAATGATGGCATGACATGCATCATTGCTTGATGGCTGAATGTAGAATGCTTGCTAAGTTGGGCAGTCAGCAAAACGTTTGCTTCTAGGTCCGAGATGCCTTTCCACAGTGAAACCACTTGAAAGTGTGATGTTGCTTCTCTTCACTTATATATATATTTTTTTCCCATGTCGATTTACGGCTTTGTTTTTATGCATATGTCATTAACTATAATGAAATAAATTAGTTTTAGGGCATAAAGAATGAATGAATTCCAAAGTAATTTCTAGTGAATATAATTAAGGTGAATAAGATTAGAGGGGATAAAGTGAAAATTTGCCACAGTCATCCTTTTCTGTTTTTAAGTCTGATTTAATAGTTCTCATTTGGCCTGTGTGAGTTTTCTTTGTTTCAAAAAACAATACACTAAATGATATTAAATTACAGAGCAATTTAGGATACTCTTTGTAAAACCTAGAAAGAAGAAAATGATTCCTTGTGTTCCTTATTATGAGTTTCAAGGTGTTTTTAATCAGTGCATCACACAGTAAGATCCAGCTAGAATTGAATCTTAAGCTGTAATTATTTCCACTTCAAGTGTAATAACATTAGATGTGTTGATTGCAAAATTGCTACTTGTGGGCAAGCTGCACTGTTTTTGGAAAAAATTCTTACTGGTCGCAAGGATGTTTGTTAATATATTCCTATAGATAAAAGCGTGTTTGAAAGTATATGAAAGCCACGTGTTATGTTTAGAGTTTGCTCATTAAGTCATGCATTAGCATTCTTTGTAAATTTCCAGCTGTTATAGGCATATCACAGAATACCTTGCAGGCTGTGGAAAGTTTTAGAAGACTTTCCGGACTATCTCGATAAATGTATCGTGAAAATTTGAAACAGCTTTGCAATCAGCAGACCAGTTCTTTCATAGTCTTTTATATATTAAATGTATTCATATGAAAAATTTTATGGAGGTACACCAAAAATGATGTTTTCAGTCTAAAACGTTGAATTCATTTCAGTTGGATTCCTATCTGACTTGATTACGTAGCTGGTGGAGAAGACATTGTGTAAAATGTGCTTTCAGTCAAGAGGTGCCTGATAACATTCATGTCTGTACACTGAATGTAGAGCTATGAGTCATTCAGCTCAGTTTAGTATGAAGGCTGAGAGTAAGACTTACGCCTGACTTGCTTTAAAGTTTTAAAGGATGCCTACCAAATCCTCTTAAGCTTCAGATATAAATAAATTCATTAATTAACTTTCTCAAAGTTGCTCCACATGTTTTAAATACATAATTTGTTCATAAAGAAACAGAAAGTAAATTATTTCCATTTATTTAAAGTTTTGTTAAGCTATGGTGTCCACTTTTTTGGACACCCTAGACTCACACTTAGTTTATCTGCAGCAAACCTTCAGATAAGTTAACAGATTTGGTAATGTGCAATTCTAAGAGACAAACTTCTTAGACTGAACAGTCTTCTTCAATCTAAAATAGTAATTGTGGCTGTTGAGCAAAGAAAGCTTGTGTTTATGTGTAATTATACTGGTGATGCTTTCTCATTCCTGTTGCTGTGAGTAGGTTACCTTACTGCAGTAGATTGCATAAGCAGGTGTCAAAGCTGGAAGCGCACTGAAGAGTGAACGCTAGGGGAAAATATGATCAGTGTGTGTTTAGTCTTGGCTAGGATTGCACAGCTGTTTAAGAGATATGCACACTGACCGGGTCTCCAAATGCCTCCCCCCCCCCCTCTTTCTTCTTTGAAATAAAAGCCACAAGATATTCAAAGTAAAATCATCTCCTCTTCTTGTTTTTATGCGATTCAACTTTTCAGACTTTAAAGGATTCTTTGTTTGTGCCAGATGTCTGTCGCTGTGTTTACATTTGTGTTGTTTTGTGTGAAAAAGTGTGAGCGTTCATGTGTGTATGTCGGAGAGAGAGAGGCGGAGAGAGGTGGAGATGGTTTGTTTATGTGTCTGTCATTGCTGCACAGGGACAGTGTTTCATTCCAAAACACTGTCCCTCAAGCAGGACAGTCCTTGGCAAGGGAATATAACAAGAGTCTGATGTGCTCTTAGCCTTAAAGTGAATCATTTTTATTTTATGACTGGCTTGAGAGAAGTTGAGCGCCGTGACTGTTTCTCATCTGCCTCAGTCATTTTCACCCTCTAATATGTGTCACAAAATGTTTTGGTAAAGATTGTGTAATAGGAATGTTCATATTTAATGTCTGGGTTGATGAGAGTGTCATCAGTCACTGCTTATCTTTTTTGTTCACTGTGATTTGCAAATGAGAACATTTTGGTTCTGTAGCATTTTCCCTAGAAATTAGCCCTAATTATGTATAATTACCTATAGTTCAGTTGCACCGTTTGTTACCTTTGTATTTTGACCAAAGTAATAAAAAAAGAACTGCCTGATAGAAAAAAGCAGATCAAGGAAAAAGTGACAGAGAGAGAAGTGAGGAAAGTGTGGGCAGACAGGCAAACAGATGGTTCAAATAGTTCAACAGTTTTGTGAGCTACTGGCAGGCAAAATGTTTTAATATTTGAAGGGTGCAAGACATTTGTATGCCCCATTGCTTGAAAAGAAACGTTATCCCTGTGCTGACCACAGTGGCTGTTTTTGATGAAATACTGGAAGAAATCTGGAGATTATAATACACTTTTCCTCCTTTGTGCTACTTGGTTAATTGTTGTACTTGTACAGTTTTGACATTCCATCTTTGTATTTGCTCTTTCAACATGTATTCCCTCCTCAGGGTTTGGAAAAATAGGCTTTGCATATGATCAGTATGTCAAGCTTGTTCAGAGGTATGTGTGAGAAGTTAAGTAAAGAAAACACTCGAGTGAATTATTGTGACAAAAACTAAAGTAAATATATGCAATGTGTATTTAAAAAGCTTTTTTTTTTTTAATTTAAAAAGCTAAAACATCCGCAATAACACCTATGAACAGTGGACATGGTGCCCTCAGAGGTTCAGTGTCACAGACGGGTCATAGCAGCTGCTGTTTATTTATTTTATTCTACAAAGTAATGCCAGTGAATGGTTTTATAACAAGGTTTGGCTCCGTGAAATATTTGTAACACCCCAAATGTTATGTTAACCTTTTTGTGTAAGTGACTGAGCATATGGTGGTAAATTCAGTTTTCTTGGTCAGTCATTCTCAATAAGCGGTACGAAGAAAATTAACCTGTTAATATATTGACTGATCAGCTTTGGACCAAGTGTAGAGGAAACAGATATCAGACTACATCACACTACATTCAAGTCTCTATAAGACATGTCTTTATCTCTGGCAATAACTCATATATTAAGTTTAATTAAGTCCATATTTAAGGATTGCAGCTCATTCTAGTTTTCATATTTTTAAATACAAACAGAGATTTCTCTTAGAAACTGTGGACATCCACCTTGACTTATCCTGCACAGCCTGACTCAATGTCATTTTATTTAACCAATGGCGGATATACACAGTCTGCAGGAACACAAATCAAGGCAATATTAATGATAAGAGTAAAAGCATTCAAAGTCTTAAAAATAAATGTGAAATGAGAACTAATAATGTCTAAAAGGATGCGCAATGAAATTAAATAAATAATGAATGTTGACACTCGTGGATGAAGAAATGTGTGCTCATTATCAAATATCAGCTACTCACCTGACCACAATCAACACCATACCTGTGTTAAAAACAACATGCTCTACGAAAAAAGAGAAGATATTATACAAAAGAGTAACAGTTTAAAACTTCAGATCAAAGCAGGGTAAAACATTTACATGAACAATTTTTTTTTTTTTTTAAAACCCAAGATTTCTACGGCAAGGTAAAAGAAGCACACTGAGTAAAAGCATTTTAAATAATGCATCTAATATTACAACTAATTAATAAAAACACATACAATAAATCTGAGGTTTAAAAGGGACTGGAAAGAGGCCAATTTTTAGCAGGACATAATTCAAGATGTATCTGTAGCACCAGACTTTATGGGGAAATATAGGTGGGTGTCATCTGCATAGTAAAGCAAGTCAGTTTTAAGGGCTAACATGTATCGGAAAAGTAAATATTTTATAACAAAAAAATAAGGATGTGCAAAACAGCACACATTTATTTTCCTTACTCTTGTGTAAATATTTAATGAATTAAATGATTTTTCTGTGCATTAAACATAAATGGGCAGACCTTTTCTTTGGCTCATCCTTTTTTAGTTTTCTTATTGTCTTTTTATGTCCTGCTCTTTGGTTAAAGTTTGCTGTGAAAGCAGGAGATGACAGTTAACATGTGTCGAGGCTGTTGTATTTTACACACACATGCACATTGTCCGCGGATCCATTAATTGATTTATTCTAGTGTGGCTTAGACAGATGATTTATCCCATTATGTCCATGCCAACTCTGAGGAGATCCACATCATTGCTGTGGATCATTCCTATAATTCTGAGGAAGAACTTCTAAAAGATGCCAGAGAGCTGTGCAATGCAATACAGACACTAACATCAACAAATGCACCAAAATGCAGACAAGGAATAAATCCAGGGTGGAGGAAGAGCAGGAGGAGGGCAAGGAATGAGAAGCTGATTGTGGAATTTGGGGGTGACTGAATCACTGTCAGGCCAAGTGTGTGTGGTCTTTTGAAAATCCCTGGGTGACATTTTTGGACTCGTGCATATTTTCTTGTTATAGTAAATATATTGTTGCCTTGTCCAGTGCCATTTATTTTCCTTGTGAGTATACATACAAACTTTGCTTAAGTGAAGGAACTGGGAAAGCAGAGGAAACAGAAAGAAGTTCTGCTAAAATCAGTATATCTATGTTATTAACTGTTCTATCTTATCCCATTGAGTTTGGATACATTTGTAGTAAATTATAAAAAGAATAACTGAGCAGCTAGAGCTAGAGTGTTAATTTGAGGGTGACTTTGTCATTGTAGCTTTCATTGTTCCTTTCAGTCAGTGTTACAGCAGGTGCAGGGTAAACTCTTTCCTTCCTATTGCTTTAACAACATTTAACACCAACATCTTCTTTTTTCTAGACAGGTTTTCATTTAAAATCTTTACATGGAAAATCTATGTATGCATAAACTAATGGAAAGATGGATTTTCAAATGAGTCATAGGCAAACATAATTATGATAATTGTAGAATTAATGGTGCATATGCCATTAACATCCTTTCATTAAGCCATATGTCAAATTTATTTACATATGCTAGTTGTTGTTTTGGCTGTTTAATAGGCTGTTGAAATATACTGGTCATGTATGATGGAAGCACAGGGCGGTTAGTCTCTAATGTGTTCCAGAGATCTAAGCTTATACAGATGTTGCCTCTTGTAATTTAATGCAATGTGCATGTATGTGCTTCCTCTTTAGGGGCCACCCTGTTTGTGGCCTCTCTTCACCTTCATGCAGCACTCAGGTTATGTTCCTTGTTTGTTTGTCCACTTAATTACTTTTGTCCAGGTGGGTTCTGAAAAAGTCAGCTGAGGTGCCCATATGGTAGATGGGTATAGATAGAATGCTTCATATCAATAGTATAGCAGTTCCTGGTTTAGAAATTCCTTCAGAGACGATCATGGAAAAAGAGCCTTTGGCTGATGAAAAAGTTGGGAGCGGGGATCTAATTTCCTTTTCCAAAAGCTCATGAAAAACAGACAGCCTTAGATAAGTACAGACCTTGGTTATTTATCTGCTTTGTAAGGGGACTTGCCGTCCCTCACGGCTGAGTTGGGGGGGAACTGTACAATAGTTCTTTTTAAAAGCTTACAGACTCCCCTAAAGCCTTGATTCATTCCATAAAGTTGCAGTTAATTAATAGTCAAGAGACTACTGCCTCTGGTACTGCACAACATCTGCCTTCTTGTTTTATTGTCACATTTTATTATCTCTGTGCTGGTGCAAAGCTGAACAATCAAGCAAGAAGAAATAGGTGTATGCTACATGGGCGTTAACATTTGGTTTCTATTTGTAATTGTGGAAAAAAAGAAAATGAAAAGAAAAAGAAATGTTAGTGGTGTCTGCAAAGAAGGCTCTCTGAAAGATTTGACATTAAATTTGTTTTTCTTTCCTTTTTTTCAATAAGCTTTATGTGACTGACAAAAACAAATGATTGAAAGAAAAGGGATTATTGATTAAAAAGGTCCAAGATATAATCCTGCAATGGGAAACATGTGAAAAGCAAAATCTTAAATGCAAACCCCATGGAACATTACTTTATTTAAAATTCTCTTCTGTACTGTTTAGAGACCTGGACAATACAGTTTAACTTAGTGGACTGGATTCTGGATTAAATGAAGATAGATTAGGCTACTGTGCTAGGGTTTTTTATTTCCAGTTGCAGTTAGGAAGTGGTCTGTTCAGCTCTTTTTCATGCCCCTGACTAGCTTCTACTCAGCAGTGTCTGAGGCTTCCTGGTATTGGAGCTATTTGCCAAACTAAACTGGAAAAAAGCTGCTTTTGCAGAAACTACACTGAACTAAATTGCACTAATGGCCAACTCATATAGTATTGTGAATTATTCAGCAGAATGTTTTATGTTGAAGGACACTCAGAATAAATCAAAAAGTCTGGTAATGGAATTTGCAGCAGGGAAACGTGCATCCTAATTCGTGACTCTGTTGTCTTTAAAACTTTGTTGACTTGTCTTCCGCTGAAACTCTTCTTCTCCTCTACTTCCAGGGTGACATCCAGCAGCTGCTGATAGTGGCAGACCCCAGGGCAGCCTATGACTACTGTGAACACTACAGCCCAGACTGTGAAAACCCCAACCATCATGACACCCCGCAGGCTCAGGAACCTGAGTATGAGGTCAGTACTGGGGTAGGTTTAGAAACAGAGATCAGGTGGGAGTAATATCTCTTGCTTAGCTGAAGCAAAAAAGAAAAAGAAAGCTGGGAGAGAGGAGGGGGAAAGTAGGGAGGATTTTATAGAAAAGAGGCAGGCAGAGAGAAATATTTGTGGTAAGCGAAAGAATTAGGGAAACAGGAAGGGAGCAAATATGTTAGTAGTAGCAGGAATTTAGAAACAGGGTTTTATTCTTTGATGTTTTTAGTAAGAGAGTCAAAGATAAGTTGAAAGGACAAAAAAGGAGACTGGGATAAATGACATTTAAATTTGTAAAATGGGAAGAATTGAAAAGCTGGGTGTAAGGTATAATTACATACCAGGTGTCGGTGTCTCAGTGCAGTTTTGTATACTTGCCCTGGTTTAATGTCGCTCAGTTTCAGTCTCTGAGAAATAAACAAAGAAAATAAATAATTTCAGCAATTTGTGTGGAAACTTTTAAAAAACATTCCACCATGCATAAGAACTTAGAGTACGTGCACGGGTTTCTGTGTCAACTCTAAATCTGTCATTTTCTCCACTTTGTGTTTTACTAGTGGAAACATGCTGACATATCAAAATACATGGTTTAGTTTGAAATGCAAGTTTTATTACCACTGGCTTGCAAATACCACTTGTTGTTTCTTTAGCCAGATTTCTTAATTGAAATACAGTGCTTTGTGTCAGGACTTGTTTTTTTTTTCCATATTCATTTTTTTTGTTATTTTGCTAGTTCAAGCCGTTCTGCCGGCTGACATTTTCCTTCAGTATTTCACTAAATAACTGATGAGCTCACACTGGAAACTTTTCTTTTTTCTCTGCCACAAAGTCTGAGCCCACTTTGGAGTGGCCCCGTGATTTATATCACTAACGAGTTCTGCAGGCTCTGCCCAAACTCCCAGGGAAATTTAAGCTATCCCTTCCCCAGCTAGACTTCCAGTACCTGGAAAAGTCGACTTTAGATTCTTGTTTTTTAAGAAAAAAAAATCAGGAGCTGGTTCTCTATTCAGAAATACTGGCAGTAGAGTGGGTATGGGTCTTGGAAAATGTTGCTTCATCATCAGGTTAGTTCTCAGCAGCAACACTAGAAGCTTGTCAATTCAAATAGACAGCAGGGAATGGTTTGGCTTAAAGAACCTTGTAAATCTGGTTTATTCATTGTTGGTTTCTGTACAGTTATAACAAGAATGTTCTTCCTTCATTCCAGATCAGTATTTAAAAAAAGTTATGTACTGCTGCACAACTGAAAAACATTTCCTGAAAATGACAAATCACTGTTGAAAAAGATATTTTTGTGATCTTTTAGCCAAAACTGTTACATTTACCTTTGTTAGCAGAAATGATTTTGTCCTGAAGCAAGTGGTCATGAACCACATGTTACCAGCTTGGTTAAAGAGCAAGCGGAGTGATGGAGAAGGAAGCTGGGGGGAGTGCTGTTTTTTATGAGTACTCTTTAGTATTTACGTCTTTCATCCATGCCTGTGGTGAAGGCCT
Source organism: Etia nguti (assembly GCA_015106755.1). Taxonomy (NCBI): domain Eukaryota; kingdom Metazoa; phylum Chordata; class Actinopteri; order Cichliformes; family Cichlidae; genus Etia; species Etia nguti. Next base: position 75,258 of record VUQG01016339.1, on the reverse strand, counting down.
TCAGTTCAGCCAAGCACTTCAACACCATAAATCTTTATAAATTATTTCTTCATTCTCTATCTCTCTCTCTCTCTTTCTCCCCCTCCCTATTTCCATCTAACCCTGTCCCCTCTCTCTCTCTCTCTCTCTCTCTCTCTCTCTCTCAGTCATTTCAGTCAGTCTGGCCAGAACTTCTCTCTTCTGTGACCTCTCCCTCTCTGGGCTGCTGAACGGACGCCAGGCCAGCCTTGCAGCAGGCCGTGGCTCTTTTATTGTTTTTATGAGCTTAGCAGTTGTCCAGGGACTAATATTTATTCCTGCGCATAGAGTGTAGCATTAGGTCCTGGTCTGGTAACTTAATCTACCTTGCCTCTGTTTTGACAGTGTTAGGACAACTAAACGTTTTCTTTTTTTTTTTCTTTTAAAGGACTACAGTGACTAATTTGCATAACGCTTTGTTGGTTATCGGCAGTATCACAATAAATACCCATTAAATGGTGATTTAAAGGAGTATTTAAACATATAATACACTTCTGCTTTCTTTTGTCAGGGTTAGATGAGAAGAAGCTAGAAGCAGATAGAAGTCTGATGTTTTTACCATAAATATGAAGTTAAAGCCAAAAGATGATGAGCATAATACATGTTAAAGATCATTTAGACCATATAATTTATTTATTTATCTTTAGTCAGCCAAGATAAAATGTTTCCTTGTTCCTTTAGTGTTTCTCCAAAGCTAAGGCAATTTTCTCCGGGCGGCAGCTTGATATTTAATGACAAGCTTTAAGAGTGGCGCTCATCTGCTCGTCTACCTCATCTTAAGGAGGATAAGATAAATTTCACTCAGTCTTGCAGAGTGTATATTATGATATTTCCTCAGGTTCAGGTCAGGGCAGGTTGAATTAATGTTTAAAATGTATATAAACAGCAACATAATGCACACACAACATCATCACAATCTGAAGTTGATGAGTACATGTTGTTCAGATAAATACATTGTTTTCAGGTGGACTATTGCAATACCTCAGTGGGTGTGTGTGTGTGTTTTTCTTTTTATAGGAGTCAGGTTTTAAAATAGAGGAACAATGGTTTTATCCCCTGCTGCTCTATCCTGTATGCTCCCCATAATTTACCGTCATGCGGTGATTCTGTACAGCTTGAGTTTTGTCTTTTAAAGAGCCACTAATGAAAGCCGCCAGCAATTGTTGGCATACAAATTAAACAGCAGAAGCAGATACGTTTTCACTAGCATTGCATTAACCCATTAACCTCCTGTCAGCAGCAAACAGAATCTTAATTGTTGTTTGCTTGGTTATGTGCAGAACGGTCTCTCAGAGGAACGGAAAGCATAAAGGAATGTTCCATTCATCCATGTATTAAAACATTTCATTCCCTCATATGAATGTAAAATCTCCCCCAACATCAACCAGCCATTGCTATTTTTAAAATAGCAAGAACCAATATATTTAATGTTTCGTGTGGTTTAAGTTTGGATTTTAACCAGTTTTGAGGAGCATGAACGCTTACATGCCATGTAAATAAAGTACATTGTCTGTAAATGAAGACATTGTGTTGCTTTATTTACATGATCGCACCAACTAATTGATTGTGGATGCCTTTTTTTTTTTTTTTTTAACAGTACAATAACTATGATTACGGTGATGTCTATGACTACAATGAGGGAGCGATAACCACTGACCCTTCCCCAACTGAAGCAGCCAAAACTGAGGTAAAACTTGACGAGCAGTTATTATGGGTGTCACCAAGAACGACATATATGTATGGTTTTCTTTTTCCCCTTATTTTTCATTTTCCATCGTCTCATTTTTTGCCCTGTATGTCTCTGTTGGTCTTATTTCTTGACTACGTTTTTTTTTATTGGAGCAGTTGTTAGTTGCTTTTATTGCTCATTATGATACATTTTCTGGATATACTTAATTCTATAACAATAATTTCCACAAGTCTATTACAATCATAATTATAACATTAGCTCTGTTTGTGTTTCTTTGTTTGAGAAAGGATGTGCTAGAGGCAGATGAAGACATCTACATCACCAGGATTGACGATAATTACTGTATTTTACCCGTTACACACCTTTCCTGTGTCGTTCTTTCTCCAATTTCAGACAAATGTGGGTGGAGACTATTATACAGGTGAGTATGACTACACCGTAGTGGATGGAAGTCAACCTGAAAATCCCACTGATACTGCAGGACAAGGCGAGGTAACTTTTTAAAATGCTTATTTTTAAAATCTCAGGATTTTAAAAATAATGTTTGATAACTAAGCTATGAGAAAAAGTCATGAGGTCTTTATCTTATGAAATCACTTTAATTCTATAACCATGTTTGATAACCATCAGGAGGTACAGACACAGTGAAACTTATTTTTGGTTACACACATGTCAAATATGGTCATTCCACACAATATGATACCAGTTATGCAAAATGTTTATTGTGCTGTACTTTTTGCTTTTAAGAGCAATCAGCAGGTTTTAATGAGGAACCTTGGAAAGATTACCATAGATTGTGGTGAAGAGCTATTAGAAATTTCTGGGAACTATCACAGATTTTAGGTAAACTTGGTTGTGGCTGTACATAATTAGTGGTTAGTTGATAATCTCATTAGGATTTTAAACTTAGTATTACCTTAAATTTTGGTTTTATTAAATTAGATCAATTTCATAACCATGAAAGTATTTGTTAAAACAAGCCCTGCAGGATAAACTTCCTCTGAATGTAGAAAATTATCTGTGTGTCATTGATTTGAAATTCAACATCTGGATTCCAGTTTTGTTACAATTCCTGGTAAATGGGTTTAAAATGAAATGTCAGTAAAACCGTAAGGCATCACTGGCAACAAGACAGATTTTTATGATCATCTTTGGAGGTCAAGATCCAACACGGCATCATTAACATCAGACAGCCTGCCCCACTACTTGATTTCCATTAGAAACAGCCTCCATCAAACAGAGTTTGAATAAAGACAAAAGCAGAAAAAGTTTGTCATTTAATGAACCGTAACCAATGGAAAATCACTACACAGGCACATCCCCTATATTTCTTCCATAGTCTGAATTTGGCAGATCCTGTTTTAATTTGTGCTAAACCATCACATAAAACACAAGGTAATGAGGAACATTTGGGGGTTCAACCAAAACAATATGATAATGTTCTCTGGCAGCCAAATGATTGCTGATTGCTTTGTGTGTACCTTAAGGTAGATAATGCAGCTTCAATTAGCTCAAGACTCAGGTTAATTTAAAATGACAGGATAGTTGGGTATCCGAGGGGAAAAATGTATTTTGTTGGAATGCATGTCTAAGTACTGAGGACAGTGGTGTAGTTGACAGACAATGCTAAAGTACAAAAGAGTATTGGTGGAATTGGTGGCACGATGTTTCAGCTTTTAGTTTGAATCATATTGTACCATTTTTAAGTGATTGTTTTTTAAAAAATATATCAGTTTGAAATTACTCCAGCTGTTTTGCAAGGAATAAATAATTGATATATTGATGATATATGATATAAAATATTGGTATATTGACGTGATTACAGATGTTAATCTTAGTAAAATTGTTTGCTAACAATACACATGTGAATTTCTACATTTGTACATTTTGGTGTACCAAATTAGACATGTGGATGCGTGAACAGCTAACTAAAAAATTAGTTGCCCTATAGTATTTTTGCATAAACAGAGTGCTTATTACTAATGTTTTGACTGTGTAAAACACATGAATCATTGTCATTGGTCCCATGGTTTCATTTCACTAACCAAACCTTGTTGTTCCTTCTGTTTGCATTGCCTTGAATGATCCCAGGCGTACGTAGAGGAAGTAGTGGATGATTACATCACTGGTGTGGAACAGGTCGGGGTGGACCCCACTACTGGTGTGGAAACTGCTGCCCCAGTGGACACTCAGGAGAAGGTGGATCCAGGGACTGACGTGTATGAGTTTAAGGAATACGACCTGAAGGGATATGACAACAAAGAGTTTACCGAGAAACAATATAATTATGATAACTATGATGAATTCGACTACGACGCCAAGCCTACATCTGTACCACATGAGGAACATGTTGGCCCTGGTGCTCCAGCTGAAACAGATATCAAAGAGAGCAATGTAAGTGCTGGACAGCTTAGGAGTCACGCTGGGAGGGATGGGGGTTGGGTTTGGAGGGGGTAGAGGTGGTGTTCAGGAATGTGGAAAGATGGAGAACATGTTGATGGCATTTGTTTGATGGGGTATTCTCGGTGCCCTTTGTGTTTGTTGTTTCTAATGTTAGCTTGGATCGTTCTGCCTACTCAGGGACAAAACTTAAATACACAAGTAGAGCACAAACACACACCTTGTCTTCTACACATAAGCAGATGTTGACCCTCTATGACCTCTTGAACTCAGTGACCTTGGATGTTTACCAAAGATGCTTTACACTAGTTGTCAGACCAATTTTGATTTGGGATCATATGTAGTCAGTCAAGATCTACAAATATGTATTTTCTTCATTAAATCTATCTAGATCAAACTATAAACCCAGACAGAAATTGCTGACCTAGTGTCTGTTGTTACTTGTTTCCAGCCCTCTACTTTGCCTCACGATTCTCAGTATCAGGAAGCGACACAGTCTCTGTCTGGATCTTGGCTTGAGATCTGTCTCCTTAGGTTCAGTCTTAACTGCTCAGTTTGTGCTTTCCACTGCACAGTCTCAGCCTTTCTCTATGACTTTCTCATTAAGTACTGGTTTCCTCTTTAGGTTAAACTGTACAATCTTGTGGGTTTTGGAAACACTGCAGTTGTTGCTTTGTGAATTCTTCTCATGTTAAGTCATTGTATGGATAGTGTCAGTTAACGACCTCTACATTCATGCTCAGTAGGGTCTTTTTTGGCAGTTCCTGGCTTTTGGGATAACTAATAAGTAGTAGTCAGACCAAATCCCAAATTATAGCTTCTTGCAAAATGACATTTGATATTTTTTTCCAGTAGAAAAAACACCTTTTTTGCCTTGAAAAAGTATGCAGGAGACTAGTCATCATTTTGGTAAAGTTTTACTTTTTGGGGGCAATTTTGTCACTATTTTAAGTATAGGAGGCTTCAGGCAAGACATCTGCTTTTCATTGTTCTCACAATTTGCATTTTTGTTCTTTAAACCACTGATGGTCTGTCTTTAGAAACAAAAGTCAAGCTTTTGTTTCTATTTTGTAAAGAAACTCACCTGGTGTGTCCTATATCTTTAGGTGCATGAAGGCCAAAGGTACCTGGGAGAAAAAGGAGAGAAGGGCGAACCTGCTGTCATAGAGCCTGTAAGTGAAAAGTCTTTCTCATCTTTCTCTTATTGATAATAAACCTTTGGATTAAAGGTTCAAGCTAAATAAATAGGTACATACTGAGTAAAATATTTAAGAAACAAATATATTGCTAAGAATAATTTAATTGTAGAGATCTGAGCGATCTTAATACTGTAATTCTCTACACTGGCCTATATCTCTACTGGACTATTTTTTCTTTGTTATTCTAACCGACATATTTTTCAGACAAGTAGCATATTTTCATAATTCTTCTCAACCCACTTTCATATCTATTCACTATGGTACTTGCGCGCAGTGATTTATATGTCTACAATCAAATTCTTTGCATATTTTTTAAATTATTTTAGAGGAATTTCATCAGATCACAAACATGTTTCAGATTTGATTTACTCTTGTCTGTCTCTTAATTTATTTCAGTGCAAAGTAACTTTAGCTGTTTCATTTTACTTAGGGCAGTGGCAGCCATGGGTAGCTTTCCTTCTGGAGAGATTTAACTTTTATTTTACATATGGGCTGTATATACAGCCACAGTCTTCACATAAAGAAGTTCCTTGGAAAGCCAACATATGCAATTTGCCACTACAGGCTAAACAGTGACCAAAATAGCAGCAGTAGTTAACATCTTTCTTCCCATACTGTTTGTACCACCACAGGCTCCCATTCAGGTCTTTGACCACACACACATTTAGAAGTATCAGATAACTAGAGCACTGGTCATTTAACTATAAGTAAGATCCTCAACATCAAACAAGCATGTCTCTTATTTTTTGCTTCATTCTCCATTGCCTGTGAGCAACAACTTACGGGATGCCTTATAATGCTACTGTATCCACTTTTTCCTTATTCAGGGGATGCTTGTAGAAGGACCCCCAGGAGCCCCTGGCCCAGCAGTGAGTATCACATTCTCCCACACTCCTGTCTGGCTTCCACAGATGGAGAACAGCTAAAGAAGGAAAAAATGTCTTTATGGAAAGAGCGTCAGTCCTGATCGCCAGTGAAGCTTGAGCTGGGAGAGACTGTCAGAATGTGTACTTGTGCATGAATGTGTGTATGTCTGTGTCTGTGAAATGCAAGAGGAGGAAGGGGGTATGAGGCTGTTTCATTTTGAGGCTTATGTCTTTCAAACCAGTGTCTTTGCTTCTGTCTTTGTTGGCTTATACATATAAAGTGTTGGATAGACTGACTGTGGTGGGAATGCTGGTTAGCAGTAGCTTGGATAAAATGCTAAGTGTATGTACGTCTGGTTTCAGGGTGTTACTGGTAACCCAGGATTGCAAGGTCCCCCGGGTCCACCAGGAGACCCTGGTCAGAGGGTGAGTGAAGGTTGCAATAATTGCACAACTGATTAAAGATGTATTTGAAAAGCTTTTGTTTTCTCCTCGTTATAAAAGCTTAAAATACACTCGTTGTTAAATTAAAGATAACATATCTGCACCTTTGACTAGTTGTTTACAGAGACATTGTTATAAATTTTTTTTAATTTATTACTTTTATTTTATTTTAAATTGTGAAAATATGGAAATGTAAGCTCTAGATAGCCATTCATTCTTCATGCAGGATAATGGGGTTCAGTAAAATAAAAAATGCCCCTGTGTTTGTTATCCTTCTCTGTTCTTCTCTACTGGAAAGCTGTGAAGCATAGTTTCAGTGCCATGGAATGAATAATACAATTGGACACAGCTTGCTACTGCGGCAGTAGGAGGGATTAGTGAGGAGTGGTGCAGGGAAATGAGATGCCCATAAACTGTCAATATAGCAACAAAGAAAGGTTCTGAAAAGTAGGCCTGGTATGCTTTAGGATTGGTGAGAAATGCAAGGAATTGGCTGTAAAATATGAAGAAGCATAAATTGTCCCCAAACATTTCTTTTCTCAGCCATGTGGGATTCAACTCATTTATTTGATTGATTGGTTGCAACATAATAAGTGTCTGTCCCCTCCAGAAAGCTGGAGCTCAGCTTGCATTTTTCCAAATGTGATGATTGCTCTGCAGCCCCCCTTTCATCTGCCTTTTAGCACATCTACTCTCTCACTAAAGATTAACCATATAATTGTCAACATAAAAATACCCCAACATGCCTCCGTCAGTATGGCCAGCAGTCTTTACCAGTACAAAAGCTCTTTTGTTCCATTGACTAACAGTGATCAAAAATATTTTGTTAGTCCAGAAGTCCTGTCCTCCTCCCTTCACAACCCCATGAGAAACGGTCTTGCTTAAGATTGACAGGGGCATTAAAAGTGACTTGTTTCTTAAGTCTGGTGGTTTTCCGTTGCGTAGGATCTGCCTGCACTCAGCGTTTGATCTGTTCATTTTTTTCATGATCACCACCTCCCTGCTTTCCACTGAAACATTTTCCCAGCCATATAGGACTTTCATTAACACTAGAGGCCACTATGCTTACAATAACTGTAATGGATGAAGCATATTCACAGCAACTGAGAAAAGGCAGATCAGAGCACGGGGGAACACATGGCATCAATTTAAGTAGTCTGAGATTGCCGTGCATGACTAGACTGCAAAGTTGATGCTGGTTTCCTGAGAGCAAGAGATACTATTCAGGCTTGATCTTATTTTCGATTATTTCTTTGTTTTTGTTTTTTTATTTAATCAAAAATATGTTAAAAAAAAATTAAAACAATTGTGTTTGCAATACGGAAAAATTTGGCACAGAAATTTGGCACAGATGCTGACAAATCTTAATCACATTTCTAGTGACAATGGTAGTGATTTTGCAAGCTTACACCATAACTTTCCATGCTTGTCGATGGCATTTTGAATATAGCAATACAATGCAAAGCTGAAAGTGTGCATGTTGGTGCCCAAGCTGAAACAGACAGTATGCAGATATGGATAAGAGATGGAGCTGAAGGCTGACCAAACTCAGTCTTAAATTAACAGTGTCAGTTTGGCCAATGGCATTAAAAGACTCTATCCTTTTCGAATTATGTATTTCTTCAGATCCTACCCATTGGCCACAAATATTCTTCCTCTCTTGGGGTGAACTTTGAGATTAGCAAAACACTCTCCATTTTTCATTCAATGAAGAAATTTTAAATCCCTCTAATTTAATTAGCATTATTTCCTCTCAAGGCCACAGCTGTGGATTTTTAGTCTTGGTAAAAAGTCAGAGATGATAATAAATAAATACTTTACTTGTGGTTGAATTAATCTTAATAGGATTAGTCAGTTTTCTTTTTCAGAATAAAGAACAACAATGCAGAAAAAAGAGTTTGCCTTTGAAGTGATTGTTAACAGGGGTTTACTGTGAACAGAGATTTCTTTAGTTTCTGCCTTGTTAGTATTGCAGTTGTGATTTGTTAGGAGTTTTTTATTCTTATTATATTGACTTCGCTTCAGCCCCTTCAGGGCATGGCAATAACTTTGGGATAAATAAAGTACTGCATATCTTATCTTAACCACATATTAATTATTCATAAAAATGTTACATGCTTGCTTACAAGTTAACTGAAGCACTGGCTGATTTGAATTCAATAACTAGGAGGGTGTTAGTTAACTGCACTCCCGTATATTAAAATCTTTTGAATTACAGTATTGCAGTTAATTGGTATTTTGTTTCTTTAGCTTAATTGTTTATTTCCTCTCTCTCCTGTGGTTCTCCAGGGTTCTCCTGGGCGTCCTGGTATTCCTGGTTCAGATGGTGTTCCTGGGCCTCCAGGGACAATTCTGATGCTTCCAGTAAGTCTTACTGCTTTCAGAGCTGGTCTTATTGCACTCCTTTCATCTCAGGCACTAGCCTGTGAACTTGCTCCATTTAGTAAGTTTACCTCATTGCATCGCCAGTAGGCCAAAGGATTGCAGCCTTATTTTCTTTGGGTTACAAATCAATTACCTTGTAAATGTCAGCCAGTCCAATGGAGTAGAACCAGTGACTGAGGCCATAAAGGCTAGGTGACAGATATTTGACTGTGGTGTGTGTAAGACTTTTACAGTTTTACCAGAGCACAGTGCAGATTTGGACACACTCACCAGGGATGACCATTGGATGTGTCACACTGTAAAAACAACACAAGTCAGTTTGTTTTTAATCATGTCCCTTTCTTCCTTTTGTGGCTGACAGTTCCGTGCAGGTGGTGAAGCACACAAGGGACCTGTGATTACAGCCCAGGAAGCTCAGGCTCAAGCCATTCTGTCTCAGGCTAGGGTGAGTATCATTGGTAAATATGAACCCAGAGTTACTAAAATTAACTTGTACCAAAATGATGGGAAGAGAAGTATTTAGAAGGAAAGGAACAGCTTATGATCTGCGACTTACTGCCCCATCTAGCCAACATGTTGGAGACAAAGTTATGGCAAAGACATGTACGGCTACCACTGCATCTTGGCCAGTAGTGTTTGTTGATGATGTCACTGCTGATAGAAGTAGCTGAAGATGATTGCTGCTCAGACTCTTCGGACAGAGCTTCAGCCAAATATGACCCAAAGTGTCTTGCAGAAGCAATCCAAGAGTTTCTCCAAGCAAAGAAATGGGATATTCTTCATTTACTAAGTCAGTCACCTGATCTCAGCATAATAGAGCGTCATTCATAGTTACTAAAAAGAGAACTGAAGGCAGAAAGACCCATAAACAAGGAGCAGCTGCAGTGAAGGCCTAGCAGAGTATCTCAAGGGTGAAGTATTTGGTGATGTCCATGCCTTCTAGACTTGACTGACTTGACTGATTCTGGACTTTGGACTTGAATGAAGGATTTTCATTCAAAAATGAAAAACAATCCTTGTATTTATAATTATATTGTTATGTTCAGTTATTTTTGAGCATCTGAAAATAGGGCACTATGTATAAAAATGGCTGCAATAGCTAAACAGTTAGTCCAATAGTTTTGCTAAATCCCTTGAATTAAAAATGAAAGTCTGCACTCCAATCACACGTTGATTGGTTGATATTGTGAATGAAGTCGCTTATAGGCGTATGCACAGGTCAACTGGAAGGGCACTGACTGTTGTGGCAAACTGTAGGTCAAAGGGTTGTGTTTTTAATTATGGCTTCAAATAGCAACACAAATCATCCCTGCTCCTGAAGGGCAGTGTTCAAGGATGAAGGACGTAGGCTACATAGAACTGATACAGTCACTTCATGTAGACCATGATATTTTTATAGTTATGTATCTCTTTGACATTAGGTAGATGTGGTTTGGAAAGCTGGACATTTGGGTCAAGTCTTTAGACTTATTCTAGTAGAATCCCTAATATGAAATCACTAACATGAAAATGACCATTAAATAACAGAAATTATAGTAAATAATACCAGAAGGAATCATTATTCATCGTCATCTGAACTCCAAGATATGGACCTGTGTCATGTTTGGTAGTATATAAATCTAGCACAGATGTTCACACCCACTCAGGGATCCAGACAACCATAACACTGTTGAAAAACAGGTTGAACACATGGAGTTCATTAAGTATTGCACAAATACTATATATTAACACATTCTGTGGAGTTGGAGGGCTACCAAAACTGGAGTTTAGTAATGTCTAGAAAGCACTTGTCACCTTTCTATATTTGTCTATTATGCCAAAGGTTTGGTGTGATGGAGGAAATAAACAAAAAGGCCCAGAATGTTCTGAGCGTGAATTATTCTCACAAATTTTAATTATTCAGGGCCGATTCTTAAACATGAAGTGCTCTTCAGTGCTTCTGTATTTAGTTGTTTTCCTGAAAATACACGCAAGTTAACAAATTTCTATGATTGAGTCTTGGTATAGCATAGTAGTATAGCTAGCATTCTTTAAATTAGCAATTTATTTCATTCAGTAGTCACACTGCAAATAAATTCCAGACATCATTTTTGGCAGTACAATGCTGTGGTCAACCATGAGCTGAGTGGTAAACCATGAACAAGAACAAAGTAAAGTTTGCACTCTGTAGGGTTCCGTGTCCAACAGAGGCTAAAAGAAAGAGTTCTTAGTGGCGTTTTCTTTAATAGTTGCCGAACTGTTATGGTGCCAAAACCTATTTCAGGGATAAATTCACGCTTTAGTACAGGTATTTTTTTGCATGCAAAGACAATTCAGTATAAATATTGAAAACAAAGCACTTCAAGCTCTTCTAGATAGATAAATAGACAGATATGGACACAAGAGTGCCCCTTCAGTTGGTGACAAGCTGTTTATAGGTTGCTTCTGTCTGATCCACAGCTGGCAGTGAGAGGTCCTCCAGGGCCAGTGGGCATGGCAGGAAGATCTGGCCCTGTGGTAAGTGCTGTTTAACACCCATTTGCACATTTTAAACTTGAGAAATACAATCAATAATTTGAACTTCTTATTGTCTACCATGCTCCTTAAATCCTTTCCACACACGCAGATAATGTATCCACTCACTCATACCCACACACTACCACCAGTTGTGATTTGATTTCATCGATCTTTATCCATTTTAAATTATTCCAAATGACTTACTTGTGATTTTTTTATGTCTTGGTTGTGTCTTCGATACGACCAGTGCTGTCATCCAGATGTTACATTTTGTGTGTTTACATCCGCATTAGTTTCTAGTCCAACCTGGATTATGCTGATTTCCCAGTGAAATAATGAAATGACAAAATGTCTGGCTTCATTGAAGATGTGTTCATTCACTAAACCAGTGTTGGTGTGTGTTTTTGTATCTGTATTTTTCATTTTCATTCTAAATAGGGAGGACCCGGTGCTCCTGGACTTAAAGGTGACAGTGGTGATTCTGGGCCACAGGTAGGATGAAAATCCTTTGTTATATTATCTTCTCATTAAAACTTTAATAGCAGATTTTTACTTGGGTTATGTTCTTGATTTGTACATTCATTGTTTTTTCTCAGTTTGTCACTACTGTAGCATTAATGGTGTTATTTGATTTAATTTTGTCATTGTTGCTTCATTGAAATATTTATATATCTTTTCCATAGGGACCCAGAGGTCTACAAGGCTCACCTGGTCCAGCAGGAAAATCAGGAAAAAGGGTAAGAGTACTTTCCCTAAGGTCTTAGGTCTCTAAACTGTCAAGTTTTTAATGATTAATCTTCTCCAGAGCAATGTTGTATTACAACAGAAGAATATGTTTAAATTCCTCATATTTAATGGAATATCAACAGCACATACAGTTCCCAGAGAGAAAAGTCTGTTTCGTTTCAGGCATGGCTCCATTTCAAATAATTCAGCTGCACCCAATAATTGTCAGTGTGTTTAAACCCAAAGTTATGTTTTTTTAAGCATGAAGTAGTTAGAAAAATTAAAGCATCATCACTTTGTTTATTTTCAGCAAATATCCGCAGTAACTGAATATTTTTCGAATAAGATTTCTGTAGAACTTTACGCGATATCTGCATGTTCTCCAGGGTCGAAATGGAGCTGACGGTGCACGAGGAATGCCAGGAGAAGCAGGAGCCAAGGTAAACTGGATACGGGCTACGTTTGAAGTGTTGTTTGGGGTTCGCTGTGTCTTCAAAGTGATACCTGCCATACTGATTGATACGCCTTACCATTTCTTGCGGTGCTTTTTCAGGGCGATCGAGGTTTTGATGGTCTCCCTGGTCTTCCCGGAGAGAAGGGACATAGAGTAAGTATCAAGGGAGGAAGTCTGTCTCTTGTTAAATGCATAAAGTCAGAGGACAGACATCACAGAAGACTTATATCTGGATCCAAAAATAAAACTCCCAGAGTCCCAAAGTCATCTTTAGGCCCAAACACTCACTGCCCTTAAACGACACGTCAGTGCTGATTTGTCATTTAAAGGCCACTCCATCCAAGTCATGTGCACCCCAGTGCTGACAGACATAACTTCTGAACCAGTGGAACTGATTAAGGCGTTTGACCCAGTTATGAAAGATGGGGTTAACTCAAAAACCACTTGGGCTGACTTTAACCCGGCCTGGTGGTAGATGAAGAGTGCTGATTTTAGTGTTTGTGTAACGTGGACTATATGGAGAGCCCAGAAAGAAAGGACAAAGATCACAGAGAGGTATTTATGGACAGGGTTTCATGTCTTATCCTATGCTAATTACAAGGCCAATCCCTTAACAGTATATAAATAGTGGAAACCATATAGGTCCATGCCACTTGTGGTAACCGTGCTTACTGTAGATTAAAGGCAGTTTTGTTGCTGATTTTTTTTTTTTTACAGCATTTTCTGTATTTTTTTCAATTTTTGGCCCATGTTACGCCTTTGTAATTAAAGGATTGTTTCTTTTTTTTTCCTTAGTTACACAGATTCTTTCTGACCCTAACATCCTAATGTTTTTTGATATCTCTCTTCTGTGATTGTTTTCCCCAGGGAGAACAGGGCTCAACAGGTCCTCCAGGACCCCCAGGAGAAGATGGCCCAAGAGTAAGTACTGTAGCACTTTATTCAAAATCTAATTAGTCATGCTGACATTTTTCTTCAAAATTTCATAACATCTGTTAATAATTTACTATTTTCTTTTCTGACAAAAGGGTGAAGATGGCCAGGTTGGACAGAGAGGTGTGGCTGGAGAGATGGTATGTGCATTTATTAGCTGTTAAAACAAGATTAAACCACCGTGTCAAACATCAGAATATGCTGAAAATATAACCATGTGCTCCATTTTCATACTACCACAGGCCTCATCTGCTCAGTTTGTTCATCAACTTTCTTCTTCTTTTTTTAACTGATATAAACCTATAGCCCAGCAATCCTCTCTTTACTCCAGCTATAATGGCATTCCTCTCTGGGAACGACCATTACCATTGTATTCGCGACCTTGCCAAGGCAGAAAGGCTTTGCATAACAGATCAGAAAATAGCACCATGAATGTGTTTTTCAGTCATTACTTTCCAGAAACTGACATATTCTGCCCAGTGCTCTTCAAATGGAGCATAGAGTTGCAAGAGAAATAGTTTGCTCCCTGGTATACCCAAAAATAGCACAATCCTTTTAAAGGGCCAGTTGTGCAGAATTTCATCATCCACTGTCAATAAGATTAAAGACTAAGTGCACTGATTTTAAGTGTATAATTTTAGGCTTTTGACAAGAGAAATTGCTCTCATGCGTATTCTGTGCAGCAGTTTTCATAGATGGCCACATGAGGTCAGCATTTCACATGTGTGGGAAGTGGTAGAACATTGATGCCATAATTTATGCATTTAATCTACACAGATACACCGGAAATTTAAAAGCAAACAAATAAACAATCAGTATAAGAAATATATGTTTATGCATTAGTTTATACAGTTTTCTTCAGCTTATATTTGTCTTAAAATACAGGGTCCTAGAGGTTTGCTTGGCCCCAGAGGGTCTCCTGGCCCCGGGGGACAGCGTGTAAGTATAGTAAATCCTCATCACTTAATCTTCAAACTGTTTATCACGTCCTGTTTCTTCTTAAACAATATCAAAAACTGATCTCTTTAGGGTCTTCCTGGTCTTGATGGGCAAGCTGGTCCTAAGGGAAATATGGTAAGAAATGTTTTCTTCATATTAAAGATAAATGAATATGTTCAGGACCAACTAAGCAATTTGGGAAGTTTTTCTGTTTTTCTGCTGCATAACATGTCATTGGCCTTTAACCCCTGTGTAATATAACAGGAATCCAGCCCTTTTAGTCATCAGATAATAGTCAAATCATGCTCCTCAGATTCTCTGCCGTGAACCATACTTTCTGCGCGCTTAAATGGAAAAGTCTGTATGTCAATGGTCCCATCATGGATTTATCTTCCTGTAGGGTCTCAGTGGGATGTGTGAGTGAGGTTTGCAGATCAATGGTCAAGACAGTGAAACAAGCCCACATACTGTCTGTGGTCACTGAGTCAGCAAGGCAAAGAAACAACCAGCTGAAGAGGAGTATAGAACAATAGGCATTCAGTGTGTTTCTCATTAATGTCTTGAAAGTTGGTGTTGAGCTCAACATTCCAAAAAACAGGAAACCTGAAATTACCACTACGACAGGACTTCCACGAGGGTTTCTAAACAATTATGGCACACACAAAATTCTCCACCATATGGGCGTTTTTAGAGCACCTTTTACGAGAGAAACATAAGAACAGTGGATGAATCTATTTAAATGCACTGTCAGGGAACCTAGAACACTGTGAACAGAGCCTCTTTATTTTGTTTGTTGTAACAGCTGGAGTAGATTTCACATGGGTCCCTTCTTTTGTTTTTTATGTGTTTGCGTTGTGACACACTGAATCCCAACAGAAATGCCAAACAACTCATCACCATTCCAGTTAGTCTTATACCTCATAACTTTGTAGGGCTTTCTCTGTCTCGTACTTTGAGTCAATAAGTATCCAATTTCCCCTGCAGTAATGTTATTCTTCCATTGATAGTTGTGCGTAACAAAGCATACGGTTGAAAAGAAAAAGTAAAAATTGCGATCACTGGAGATATTTGCAACTTCATTTTTGTTTTCTTTGTTAAATGCAGGGTCCACAAGGAGAGGCAGGGCCTCCTGGGCAACAGGGTATGCCTGGTCCAAATGTAAGTTTTTTTTTTCTTTGCTCTCTTGTTTTCTGTATCTGTCTCTTTATTTAAAGCCTTACTGATCAGTCAGTATCTCTGACTGCTTCTCCCACTGTCTCCTTTTTTCTCCTCTCTCATCCTCCTTTTGCTCCCTGCCTTTTAATGCTCTGTCCTCTCTCTGCCATATCCACTGTGCAGCAGGGAACCCGATGACCTCAAATGATCAGTCGCACCTCTGCTTTTTCAATCAAAAGTCCATAGACGTGTTTTTTTTTTTTCTTTTCCTTCCTCTCGCTTCTCCCTATATGACATTCATTTCTTTAGTTGCTGTAATTCTGTCAGAAAACTCACACTGAAGAAGCGTGAAAGATTTCCAATAACACTGTTTTGTTACTACCACAAAAAAAGAGCATCTCTTGTGTCCATTTGAGTTTGGACATGTTGTACTCATTTTACAGAACTTAACCTGATTACATTGTCCAGTTGGTGAAAAATATTCCATTACTGAGTCATATTTAATACAAAACAGTGCTCCTGATATTTTATCCAGGGCTAAATGGCCATTGCCAGGTAAGATTTTCAGTCTTGCTGACACTTGCAGCCTGAACAGGATGACATCATTCCCTTGGAAAGTATTAGTAGGAACCTGTCCTGATGGTATACAGGTTGAATAAATAACTCTTTCTTTTTAGTTAATACCTGGCTAAAGTCTGACTGATGCCTTCCAGCGAAAGCATTGGCCCATTGAAAAATAACACAGCTTGCTTCTAAAAAAAAGCTGTTATTAACATTTTATTCTTCGCTGGTTGAATTGTCAAAAAGTCTCCAAGAAGTGTGGCTTTAAAATCACTGCAGAAAATAATAAACCATTTGCAGAGCTGAATGAATAGGTCTGAACTTGTTGGAAAAGGTAAAATGATTGGAATAATGAAAGGAAAAAAAGCAAATCTGTTACAACCAAGCAAGTGACGCATAGCACACCATAAAATAGGGTATATGTTTCCCCAAATGGACATATCAGGTGTTTGTTTTTATTCAAAATGAATCACTTCTTTTCCCACATCATTTAAGCCGTCTTAAATATGATCTGCATTACCTTTCAGGGTCTTATTGGTCCTCAAGGTCCAATCGGGCCTCCTGGTGAAAAAGTAAGTAAAGCCAGTTCCCTCTTAGTCCTCCCCCACAACTGCAAATGTTTCAGTCAGGACCTCATAAGTGATTTTGCAGACTTACTGCTGAGCTATAGGCCTTACTCGCTTCTCTGAAACTAGCTATGTCTGTCTGTATCTCCCCCTCTATCTATTTCTCTTTCTATCTGTTTCCTTTCTCTTTGTAGGGACCTCAAGGGAAGCAAGGTCTGCATGGCCTAGCTGGTGCCGATGGTCCTCCTGTGAGTAACACATCTGATTACATTTTCATTTTTTCTGTCATCTTGACAAAATCCTAAAGACCGACTGTTGAAAATCTCTGAACTTCCTTCCATAGGGTCACCCAGGCAAAGAGGGTCCTCCAGGCGAGAAAGGAGCAGCTGTAAGTATGATGCAAGTTGGTGCTAATTTAGTGTTACAGAGAAGTGTCTCATTACAGCTGTTCCCAAAATGTATCAAAAGTAGCACAACAAAGGAAGGAGTGGGGGGAGGTCTGGCAGTCTTGTCAGATGCAGTTTAGTCTGCATAGTGCGCCTCAAGGTTAAATGTAGGCACGCAATTTAGATGCTATCAGGTAAATTGTCTCTGAAAATACCAGACCCACACATATTGGCTTGTGATTAGTCACTTTGTCGTGTATTTCAAACCACAGTAAACTGGCATTAACATACACAGAGTTTTTATTGAGTGAGTAAAGAGGTTTTACAGTATAATTTCATGGATTTTTAAACACTAAATACTCTCATTTGAGATATTGTGATAAAAAACTGAATAAAAGATATAGTATTGCTATTCTTTATTAGTATTAATAATAGTGTAATATGTTAATAATACAGTATTATCAGTGTTAATATTGAAATTGAGCTATTATATGGAATTTGCAGTTTAGCTTGTGAGATGTCTTTTCTTCCCTGTCCTGTCCTGTCAAATTAGCATTGTTAGCTTTTATTTATTAGCCTAAATATCTATAGAGTTACATAATTTTCTCATTTCATTCCTGTTTTATTTTTTTAAATCGTTAGGGTCATCCAGGTCCTATGGGATCCATCGGCTACCCTGGGCCTCGCGGTGTGAAAGTACGTGCCATTGCAGACATACAATACCACTCTGCCATAAAAAATTTCCCTAAAATTTTTCCCTAAACTTCATTTTTTTTCCACTTTCTCCAGGGCGCTGAGGGAATTAGAGGCCTTAAAGGTGACAAAGGAGAAAAGGTAAACACTTCTCCAGCCTCTTTTTACCCACCCTTGTTGACAGATATCATTCTGTTGAAAATGGACCCATCAGAGTAGTAATTTCTTCCCAAATGAGGCCTTCTTCGAATCCAGCAAGTGGAAAAACTCTTAAAGGCCCATCACACTGGCAGTTAAACCCTCGTGCCACTGAGCTGTAATGGAGTGTGGAACATTAAACTAGAATGAGGCTGCTTCGTAGAGCGGTCTCAGTGCAGATGGATCTGTTTCCATTCTTTCCTGAGATTGCATCGGTTGAACTTATCCCGTTGCTCGCTCTGTGTAAGTTTTAGGGTCTTTTGTCAGAAAATTAAATCCCATTTTCTCATCACTTTAAAATTCATAGCATGTTCTTAGAACCTCATCTACTTCATGCTTCTGCCTTAATAAAATCCAGTGGCATAACTCTTTTTACCAATGCAAAGTTACGATTTGACTGAGTTGTGATTTATTAGTATTTGGTTTAGTGGTTTCATGCATAGTGATATCTGTGAATACTGGCATCAGTAGTGGAAGCAAAGAATAACAACTATAAAATATTGAAAACTGCTTTCTCAACTTGAACCACCAGGTGTCAGCAAAATAACTTCAAAACTCCCTGTGTGAATGCTTCATTTAAATGACCACTAGATGTCACTATAAATCTTTCTTATAGAGCCCTGACACTCTTGAATAAGTAACTTGAATAAGTAACAGTGCACAAAGCCTGCTATGGTAAACTGTCACTGTGATTTTGTCACTTAAATAAAAATAAAGCTAAATGGGGTTTTTTTTTCACTTATAAATATCTTAGCTACTTATAGCTAACATAGTTTAGCTATCATATGATATATTATATTTGATCAATTTTGTCTCTTAAAGTCTTAGTTTTAAACATGAGCGCTTGACATCTTTTATCTCCAGGGAGAAGATGGATTTCCAGGATTTAAAGGTGACATGGGGCTCAAAGGTGACAAGGTAAATCATCATCTCCAAATTGACAGCTGAGGTTTGCAGTTACAGAGTCTGACAGGACAGTTAAAAAACATTTTTTACTTTTGTTTTGGCTGTCTTTAGGGTGAAAATGGCGTACTAGGGCCCAGAGGAGAGGATGGCCCTGAGGGTCCTAAGGGAAAGTCAGGAGCCTCTGGGGAGTCGGGCCCTATGGGGTCAGCTGGAGAGAAGGTAAAGAGCCAATACCTACAGGAATTGAAATATAAAATCTCAGATTCCTGTTTAATGTTTTTTGTTGTGCTGAAGTTGAAGTTCATCTATAACTGTGTAAGATAAAGTGCAATTTAAAATACTTTACATTATAACACATCAACACATAAATACTTTATTATCCAGTCTTCAGACATTTACAATTACTTTACAGCTGTCCCGATCATCTTAAAGTTTAGGTTTTCATCACCTGTCTTCAGCACTAGAACAGTCCCATTTTTATTGGCGTGTGTAGCTAACTTTCTTCTTGGAGACATAACAACTCAATAACACTATAGCTAGACTATAACTATAACAAGATTTACATCACAGTTGTGCATCCCAAAGTAGGTGGGCGGTGATCACTCTTTTTTTTCTAGCCAAATTCTAATGAAAAACACAGTAATAAACTTAATCAAGAGATTATCTGTAAATATTATAAAGTTATCTTAAAAATGTTTCAGTCATTTATTTTAAATGTGGAAGTTTAATTTGACACATGGATGCACAAATATGACCAGTTACAAAAATGCATTTTATTAATTGTCCTATTAGTGCTACTTTTTTTGCTGCATAACAACACATTTCAATTTAACTGACATCTTCTTCCTAAATTGCTCAAGATTAGTACATATTACCAGCATCAAAATAAGATATATTGGATTCATACTCAAATTAGTGTACACATGCAAGAGTTGACCTTATTTTAAAAGCATGTGGGATAGTTACATCAGATTCTGTGTAATTCTTAATGACCATAAACCATCAGAGATGGCCAAATTGGACCAAAGTGAATTCACAATTAGGTGTAAAGCAGAAAAGCCTCTGCATGGATGATGTCAGTTTCATAAATGTGGTATTGAAAACTTTCACACGCCAGAAATAAAACTTTATATTTTACAATGCTTCTGTGAATTTCAATAAAGTTTACAGGTGTGACTGCCAATGTCTCTAACTGTGAATTGATTCCCTTTATTTTGGTTTTTCTTCTTTTTTAGGGAAAACTTGGAGTTCCTGGGTTGCCAGGTTACCCTGGAAGACAAGGATCAAAGGTGTGTGATTAGAGTACATATATTTTCCTTTTTTATCCAATAATGAAGATAATTTCCAGCTGTAGGTGTTCAGTGTCTTGGTCAATGGCAGTGTAGATGGTTGACAACACAGCATAATTGTCACTGTGTTTACTCAGAATTCTTCTTCGTTTGTATTTCTTCTTCTTCTTCTGTTTGTATTTGTTTACCTGTGCACAGAATCCATGTGTTTCCATATATGAATGTATATGTATCATATATGATTGTCCAGGACTGGCTGATCAGCATTGCCCCATATCTAAACATCTTACCACATGCCTTTCAAAAACCTGATGACTAACACATCCATAAACACAAATCCAAGCAGACACCTACTGTACACTCTCCAGGCCTCTTTTAGAAGCTGTAACTGGCACGGTCACCTGCTGTAGTCATCAGCTGTCCTCCCTCCTTAAAATCCAGGAATACTCCAGCAGCTGACCATTGTGCCACGGCACCACTATCACAATGTGCTGCTGCAGCTGGTTCCTCTCTGCTGCTGTCAGCACTGACACCCTCGCACTGATACGATGGGTCAGAAACAACTTGTCTTAGAGCATCTATTTAGGAACTGCTCCATTAATGTCAGCAAAATGTGAGCTGTGGATATTCCTCAAATTGAGTGAGCTACAAAATAAATTTGAAAGGGTTACATTTCTAAACTATATATTTCAGTCATTTGTATTTTCTTTTTTAATTAATTTACCGCCTATGTTATCTGGAATGGAGCTTTTCAGAATTTGACACTTTACAATTGTGCAATAGACGGAGTACAGTAAAGGTTATTCAGTACTAGTAATCATAGCAAAACCAACAAATACTTGTAAACAAAGGTCCTCACTTTAATCAAACACAATTTTTGAAGGGATGATAAAGACATCCTGACTTTTCAAATACATAGACTAAATATTTTCAAAGATTTTTTAATATATATTTATCAGGAATCCAACAGTCCTTTTTGGACTTCCATAATTCCCAAAAGGTAAATTCTGTTCCCAAAAAAGATCATGTGCTGTATGAGACAGAACCTGCTCGTCCCATGTTTCCATTGCAAAGTATCAACAGTGTTATAAAATGTCATATTGTCCTCAGGAGTATGTTCAGGGTCAAAGTCTTGGCCCATTAACAGCCTTTATCCCCCTCAATCAGCCTGTGCATGAATCCCTCCAATGGCTGTGTTTTTGGCTGCTGCACCCCATCACTCTCTGTTAACAGCTTTCCCACACTGTTAATTCTGGATGCCATTTGCAAGAGCTTCAGTAGGCTGTCTTATCTCCATGGTGCAAGTCGTGCTTGTCCAGTACCAGCTCTCCTTTCAGTTTACCATAACTGCACCTCTGTGAAAAACAAATTAAGCAGCATAGATGTCCCTTTCCTGCCGTCTCCACAATGTTGAGCTGTTTACTTCTTGCATTTCTGCCCACGCTGCCCTGTTGTGGCGCCCTTGCCTATACTGCACAGAATTATTCCTTGTATACATATGCATGTGTGCAATAATGAGCACTATGGATACCACATAGTGCATCATATTGTGCATCAGAGAGCATTTTAAACTCAACACACCTATATATGCCCGTGACCTTGGTGCGCAGCTGGGTCAAAGAAATGTTTAACTTAAATCGGTTGAACATATAATTATGCTGCCTAATTCTGCATGAAGGGAAGCTATATTGGTAAGCTGCTTGGTACTCCTGTTAATTCATCCAACAGTGATTACCCTCCTAGTATTTGTTTGACTGGCACCATTCTCATTATCAGACAGCACAGCCTGCAAAAGTCCAATGACTAAATTGCTGATGGGTATCAAAGGGAATCCACCGTTTCCGTTTTCTTTGTCTTTATTTACTCACACTGCCAGTTTTATCTTCCTCCTCACTAGACACTTTGCTAACAACCTAACAACACCTTTGTCTGTCTGTGTGTCAGAAAGTGTCAAAGTGACTGGGTTCTTTTGAAGCCTTAAAAAGAAGGTGTTCATTTTTCTAAAGGGATGACAAACTATAAACTGCACACCCAGTGATATGAATCGGCTGGCAAGTTAGTCTTTTATGTTTAAGGACTGTACAGTTTCTTATTAATTAGCCTTGTTCGGTAAAGTGCAAAAGGACTGCTGCTACTTCTTCTATAGTCTCACTGACACTGTTACAGGGCAGAGTGTTATTTTATGCTCTCGAATATGTGAATGTATTTCTCCTTTTGCTCACTCAGTCCCTCTCTCTGACTTTTTTTCTCTACTTGCCCTGCAGGGCTCCAATGGCTTTCCTGGATTCCCTGGGGCAAACGGCGAGAAAGGAGCAAGGGTGAGGGAAAAAAATTATTAAATACATGCATACAGAGTCCCTCAGCTTTCCTAGTGATCAAGGGGCATCTTACATCTTAAAAGAAGACACATATGATTAAACTTTGACACTGCAAGCTTGGATCTGGTAGAAAACTTTAAGGCAAATAAATGGATCTACCTACTCTACTGTGTGTGTTTAAAAAAAAACCACCCAACTTGATTCCAAACAGTATACTGTGATTGCAAATTAACTCTGAAATTTGTTCAATGTACCAAAAATGCCACTTGTTGTTGAATGCTGATGTGACTTGTTAGTGTACTGTTTGAACTACACTGCAATAATATGTACTTGAACATCATATTCCAAAACAATCAATCTGCTGCTGTAAGAGCCTTCTGATTTTGACTTGATGCATGCTCAATCATCCAGGTGAGTAAATCCCAAAAGGTTGATTCTGTTCATCTGGACGTAGCGTTTTCAGTGGGAGAAATGTTTCGTCACTCATCCAAGTGACTTCTTCAGTCTCAGCTGACTGCAGGTTTCCCCAATCTTATAAACAGTACATTTGCATAATGACTGAAACTAGCACCACTTAGTCACGCTACGTCC
>VUQG01016339.1:11395-52025 GCA_015106755.1 Etia nguti | reverse complement strand
TCATCTGGACGTAGCGTTTTCAGTGGGAGAAATGTTTCGTCACTCATCCAATTGACTTCTTCAGTCTCAGTTGACTGCAGGTTTCCCCAACCTTATAAACAGTACATTTGCACAATAACTGAACCTAGCCTACCAAAGGGTCTGATTTTGACCGTTATAGGGATTTACTTTCTTTTAGCCACAGGATCAGTGAGGACTGTCATCCTATTTTATAACAAAGCTGTTGGAATGTGTTTGAGGTCATGGCTCAGTGCAGGACAGTGAAGGTTTTCGACACTAACTACTACTCTGTCGCGCTACAAAGGCCGTACCCAGAAGGCTGCAGTAAAGATGTACTGTCGGTCTTCGTGGAGGATTTACAACTATATTCAGCTGTGTGAATGAAACTAGTGAGTGTTTGAGCCAAAGGGATGAGAGTGAGGGTTTCAGAATGATGCCGGTTATTATTGACAAGACAAACTCGCCTGTGCGCTCGTACAGACATTGAGAAGCAGACATGCTTGGCCCAGCATGCTAGAACTGACAGGTAGTTCAAACTGTCAAGTGCCTATGGGTAACCACTTACCGCAGCAATTTGATTATTTATTTTTGTCCAAAAATGCTGTTTCATCCCTGACTCAAACTCCCTGAACAGTTGCTTCTGTCTGATGATGGCTCAGCTAAAACTTCCTAAAAGGGATATTAAGAAGTATTACATTAGGTGATGCGTGATTTTGTCCTAAATCAAAACTTTTGTTTTTCCATTTTCAGGGAATTGCTGGCAAACCTGGCCCTAGAGGGCAACGTGGCCCAACGGTAGGCAATTCATCTGTCTGCCAGCTCAGCCCGAGCTCTCCACATAAATGATTTATTGTGTTTAAATGAAAATCTCATCCTTTAAAGGGTTGTCTATGGGGTTTATGTTTTTTTGTTTTCTGAAAAAGATATGCAGTAGATAGAGAATTTTAGAGAGGGGCAGGGATGGCAATTTCCCTTAAATTAAATTGTTCTTAGGATTTGCTTCTTATTGTTTTATCCTTTCTAAAATTGAACTTATTATTTCTGTAAATATATTTAATAAATATAGGGTCCACGTGGTGGCCGTGGTGCTAGAGGACCAACAGGAAAGCCGGGTGCAAAGGTAAGTGCCCAGTTTAGGTTTTTAATGGTGGGTTCACTGATATCTAATATATCTTCATGTTTATGATTTTATGTGGAGCATGATTAAAATCAGTAGTTTGGTACAGCTGCTATGTGAAATACATGTTAATGTGCTCACATATTATATATAAGTTATTATACATAGTAGTGTATCTGTGTGTCTGTTGAAAATCTTACATAAATATAGAGCTACCTAAATATAAAATTATAGTGTATCAATCTTATAAAGCATAGTTTCCCTTTGGTAAATCATGCAGGGAAATAAATGTGCATGCATGCACGCCTTGACTTGATGTGTAACCTCAGTATCAATGATTTGCATGAATTTTATTCATATTTCACACTACCTGTTTTGATGAAGTTCACGAAATTTCTCTGTACCCTGTCTATCTCCTCAGGGCAACTCAGGCAATGATGGACCTCCCGGCCTGCCAGGGGAGCGGGTTAGTATTGGATTTTGTTTGATCAGCCACTCTTGTTTTGCACACAGACTTTGTGACACCAAAAGTATATCAGGTGCATTGAACTTAAACTTGAACTCAAAGTGAATTGCAGCTTTTTGTAATTTCAATGAAGCACCTCAGATTCTAAATCCTTCGGCTAGTTTATTTTAAATGAGCAACCTTATACTTATCTGTGTAACCTAATTTGTGTCACGAAAAGCCAGAAAATGTATAATGAACAAGGCAATGCTATTTATTTCTTAACTACAATAGTGAAACAGCTAGGTTTCTCAGTGTGAATCTAATTATATTCCATTTACATGTTGTGGTTGTCATCCGCTATTCTGACTGCTTGATTTATTTTCTTTTCATTTCAGGGACCTCAAGGACCACAGGGACCTGTCGGTTTCCCTGGACCCAAAGGACCTAATGTAAGTAGCTGCTGTCAAACTGTCAGTGAGCTGGCACCATCCACAACTATGTTGATGCTTTTCATGCGACCTTTTCAAATATCAATACACACCTGATATCTTGATTCTTATGAACTATCCACCTGTTCACCCCCAGGGCCCACCAGGGAAAGATGGGCTGCCCGGTCATCCCGGACAGCGCGGAGAAACGGTTAGTGGATAGTTTTGTACATGAACACTTTGTGTTATGATATTGTGAAGTCACGTATCGCATCTTTCGGCCTTACAAATAGCTACAGTTAGTGTATTTCAGTGATGTTGAAGTAAAGATTTGGGTTTTTTTTTACTTTTAATGAGTACTATTTTTAATGTTTTTTTACAAAAAGTAAACAAGTAACATCGCTATTATTTAAAAATGAGGATTAGTAAAATAGCATCAAATTGTGTAGGAGTAGAAGAAATAGGATATGGGCGTGGCAACGAGCTCATTAAGTGCGTCATCTTTAATGCTGAAGTCCACTCATTATCTAGTCTTGCTTCTTGAGTGGTATACAGTCCTATGCTGTCTAATTGGTTTTGTGTTTACATCTCCATAATTTGCTGTTTTGTCAGCACCTATGATAATTTTAAGCATTACATTTTGTACGCATAAGGGCTTCTTCTGCTTCTGAAGAATAAAAAACAAACTTGGATCTTGTGTACTGCACAGGTTTTACAGGAACTTCATACTGAAAAAGCAAGTGATTGTGTATGTTTTTTTTAGCCTTGAAACAGTGGTAAAGGAATTATTCCAGTATCGGACTTTACTGAATAGTACTTCAAGTATTAATATGCAAGCACCTTTACAGTGGTATTAAAAAGGTTGTAAGAAGCCTTAGATTTAACTTGCTTATACCTGCAGGTGCCAGATTTAGTAAAGCACTTAAGTAAATATATTTTTCTTTGAACCACAAAAGGATGTGAGAAATATTTTGTCAGCTTAAAGATACATTATAGTGTAGTGTAGTTAAAACTGACTTTCTTTATGACCTAATGTTTACCTGTTGTACAACACAAAGATGTCAGTAAATCAAATATCAAACTTTTTCCATGATTAGTAATATCTTTGGTATCTTCCTCAGGGCTTCCAAGGAAAGACTGGACCTCCAGGGCCTGGAGGAGTGGTTGGACCACAGGTAGATATTCAGTAAATGTCACTATTGTGGTTTAGTTCAACCTCCTCCGTTGTGCACACATATCCTCTGTCTCTAGTTTAGGAGTTATGAGGTACAGAAATCTAGGTATGTATCAGTAATAATAGCTTATCCTAAAAGCAGTCATTAGAATGCATCAGATGGTTTTCAAATAATCAATGTTGTTGATCATCAATTTGAAGTTACTATGAAGACCCTGGTCAAGCTAGGAATTATGTTTTACATACATTTTATAGTTGATTAACCTTAATGTGTCATGTTTGTCCTTGATAGGGACCAACTGGAGAGACGGGGCCAAGTGGAGAGCGAGGACACCCTGGCTCTCCTGGTCCACCTGGTGAACAAGGTCTACCTGGAGCTGCTGGAAAAGAGGGTGGAAAGGTAAATGACCATGCATTCAAATTCAGATAAATACAGGTCAAAACGTTTTTGATTATACAGATTAAACAGTGCATCTGTGTTTACCGAATGTTACTTTAAATTATTGTTCTTTTAACAACTTAGAGAATTCATTCTTGTTCTTAATATGGTTTTTCTTTTGTTATAAAATGGCACTAAGTATTGAAAAATGAATGGGTTCAAATTATTGCTTTTTTTGCTAGCGAGCAGGAGCTCCCAGTTTAACAGTTTTTGTAATCAACATATATTGGTATGATAGTTTGTGGCTGGGGGGGTGTTCAATATCCAGTCTGTGCTAGTCTTAATTATTCTTTGGATGGCTCTATGTTTACTGGCCTACATTTGCTTTTTTTGCCATTACATCTTAATCACATGCTATTGTTCCCACATAATTATGTATCATTTTAGCTGTTATCAAAGAGATCAATCTTTTTTTTTCTGTCATTCTCACAGATTGAGCTCTTCTTTGTTTTCACATAAAGGAACTCTGCCTTTCATGATTACCCAATGTCAGTTAACTGAATTATTCTCTTTCCCTTTGTAGGGTGATCCAGGTCTTCAGGGTCCTAGCGGCAAGCCAGGACCTGCTGGCCTGAGAGGCTTCCAAGGTGCAAGAGGTCTTCCAGGGGCCATGGTAACACAGAGACCTCCCACAGATTAATACACTAACGCAAACATACTTAACATGTCCACATGAAACTGTGCCATCCCACATCCTGAGCATCCACCCAGCTGAATTTAGCTCCAAACTCCAATTACCAGGCTAACAACCTGCTGTTAAACCAAATGTCACACTTGGCAGTGGACCTGACTGAATGTTACAGAATGGGCTTTCATAGAACTGAGAGGATTCAGTAATACACAGATTGATAGATTTCATCATTACTGGTGTCAGCAATTTTAAAAATATGTTTTGTTTTGTTTTTTTCAAATGTGGCTATGACATCAAAATGTCCCTCTAATCAACACTATGCTGCATGTCCTAAGCATGAATTTACTCATTTAGAATTGCAGTAGTAGAGCCTTTCCTATAAGGAATTCGTGTTTAGTTTTCTATTGAAGAAGGAGTCAGATCCCTTTGATTCTGATTCAAACCCACAACATTTACTGCATCTCATGCACTCTAGCCTTCTGTGTAACCTGAATTAATTCTCAATAGGAGTGGGTGTGAGTGAGACAAAGTTCAAGGGGAGAGAGGATGCTGACTGAGGATCAACTTGGGGGACTGTGGCTGAAGCTCATTTCAAGGCTGACCATTAAGAGAGCACATGACAGCACTGCTCAGACTTATTACAGCCGTTATGTTTGTCCCATGTGTGCTAAGGAATGGCTTTCCTTTTATAACGGGAGCACACATATACTGTGTGAAAAAACTCACACATCCTCCCACTCTGTTAAAGTGATTTCATCCACACACAGAAACAGAAACAGACACACATCAACATGTGCACTTCGTGTATCAGTGAAAATAAAAGCATAAATCTTCAATTCAATTCAGTTTTATTTATATAGTGTCAAATCACAACAACAGTTGCCTCAAGGCACTTTATATTGTAAGGTAAAGATCCTACAATAATACACAGAAAACAGAGAAAACCCCAGCAATCATATGACCCCCTATGAGCAAGCGCTTTGGCATCAGCGGGAAGGAAAAACTCCCTTTTAACAGGAAGAATCCTCCAGCAGAACCAGGCTCAGGGAGGGGTGGCCATCTGCTGCAGCTGGTTGGGGTGAGGGGAGGAAGACAGGAGAAAGGCATGCGGTGGAAGAGAGCCAGAGATTTATAATAACTAATAATTAAATGCAGAGAGGTGTATAAATGCATAGTGAGTGAAAAAGGTGACTGAAGAAGAAATACTCAATGCATCATGGGAATCCCCCAGCAGCCTACACCTATTGCAGCGAGTATTCAGGGTCACCTGATCCAGCCCTAACTATATGGTTTATCAAAAAGGAAAGTTTTAAGTATAGTATTAAAAGTAGAGAGGGTGTCTGTCTCCTGAATCCAAACTGGAAGCTGGTTCCACAGAAGAGGGGCCTGAAAGCTGAAAGATTTGCCTCCCATTATACTTTTACTCTAGGAACCACAAGTAAGCCTGCAGTCTGAGAGCGTAGTGCTCTAATGGGGTGATGCGGTACTGTAAGGTCATTAAGATAAGATGGGGCCTGATTATTCCAAACCTTGTATGTGAGAAGCAGGATTTTAAATTCGATTCTGGATTTACCAGGGAGCCAGTGAGGGGAAGCCAATATAGGAGAAATATGCTCTCTTTTTCTAGTCCCTGTCAGTACTCCTGCCGCAGCATTTGGGATAAACTGAAGGCAAACAGGAAGTTTTTTAGGACATCCTAATAAAAAATGAATTACAGTAGGCCAACCTAAAAGTAATAAATGCATGGACTAGTTTTTCAGCGTCATTCTGAGAAATGACATTTCTAATGTTTGAAATACCGTAAAATATGGAAAAAAGCAATCCTACATATTTATTTAATATGCACATTGACAGACATATTCTTGTCAAAAACGACTCCAAGTTTCCTCGTAGTGATACTGGAGGCAAAGATGATGCCATCCAGAGTAAGCATCTGGTTGGATAGCATATTTGTAAGACTTTTAGGACTGAGTACAATAACCTCAGTTTTATCTGAATTTAGAAGCTTAAAATTATAGGTAATCCAGGTCTTTATGTCTTTAAGAAATTCCAAGTTTACCTAATTGGTGTGGCTTAATGGATAGATAAAGTTGTGTGTCATCTGCATAGTAGTGAAAAAGTATGCTATACCTTCTGATGATACTGCCTAAGAGAAGCATGTATAATGTAAACAGAATTGGTCCTAGCACTGAACCCTGTGGAACCTTAGTGTGTAAAGAGGACTCTCTGTTTATATGAATAAATTGGAGTCTATTAGATAGATATGATTCAAACCACTGCAGCGCAGTACCTGTAATACCTACAGCATGTTCTAATTACCATAAAATGTTATGGTCAACAATATTGAATGCTGCACTGAGGTCTAGCAGGACAAGCGCTGGGATGTGTCCACTGTCAGAAGCCATAAGAAGATCATTTGTAACCTACACGTACTGTTTTACAACTACTCTTTCAAGAATTTTTGAGATAAAACGAAGGTTGGAGATTGGCCTATAATTACCTAAGACAGCTGGGTGAAGTGATAGCTTTTTTCAAGTAACGGTTTAAGTATTGCCAGCTTGAAGGCCTCTGGTACATAGCCGCTTATTAGAGATAGGTTGATTTTTAAGATTGAAACATTTGTTATTGGTAGGACTTCTATGAAATGACTGACATTAACTCAGAAAGATCAATTTGAGAAAAAGTTTAAATCTTTTTCCTTTTACATAGTAGTTGTAGACAGACACACACACACACACACACACAAATATACATATTTTCATTGTGCCACTGAGCGCACACAGTTTATTTTTCTTTTTTTATGGGCATAGATAGACACACATACACAAACACACTCTTCATCACATCACTCAGTCTTAAGGAAAGGCATAGTGACGATATATGAGCCAATAAATAACTTTTTGTCTGTCCAGCAAAGAAAGATCCTTCCAGTCCTCTAATGCACCGTGGTGAAATGTAGAAGTGGAGAGCCTGCTTGGCAGCATCTGCACCTCCTGGCTCTGTTGAAGCTTGTAAATTAGTTATTATAATGAAAGTCTTTACAGCCTCTGGTGAACTGTGTTTTCCATAAGCAGTCTCAGCCTCCTGGCACTGTGATTCAGCACAGGATTTGACATTCAAGGACCAAGATCTTGAAGAGATGACAAAATGCCAGAGATAAATGGACTATACCTGAACTTGTAGCCCACCTTGGGCTTCGGAACCTTGTCATTTTTTTTTCTCTTTTTCATTTTCTCTGACGCTTCTTGAAATTATTCCTGTTGTATTAATAATGTAAATATGCCTACAGAAGAAGCTGTATCACCAGTTATTAACTAAGAGATACATTTTCTCTGGGAGAACTGAACTGCAGCTGAAGTAAAAGTTTTGAAAATGTGCTATAATGAATTAATTTAATCAGTTCTGGTTTTTTTAGCATGGGTTTCAGGCAAATCTCCTCACAACCGTTACTCCTTCCAAATAATCATTAACAGAATGTAAATTACCACCAGGCTGAAACTGCCCTTTCTGATTGAAGTTTCATACCACTTTTACTGAGTGTCGTTAAGTTTTGTTTTTTCAAGAGTGCTCATTTGCTTTATTAAAGCTTTTTAAAAGAAAACCTTTAAAAGAGTTTAAAATAGAGGATTTAAAACATGCACAAATAGCCAAAACTGGCTACTATTTGGTAGTCAATTCAATCAAATCATCCCATTACTAAAATGTACAAACAGATACTAAAGTAATAAATAGTTCTTCATCCTTACTTGATAATTTGTGATTCAATTTTTCTCCTAATTGCCATTTACGCTATGATTTTCTAGAGCCAAGCCCTCCTTATGTGTGTGCTCACACACACTTCAAGCATGTGCATATCTACTTACATGCATACATCCACACAGTAATGTTCAAAGGCCCATTTGACAGCTGTGATTACTGCTCTTTGAATAGCATTGAGTGGCAGCCCGCAGTGAGTGAGATCTAACCCTTTCCTGTCCTCTGCTTTCAGGGTCCAGGTGGCTTAAAGGGAGGAGAAGGGCCTCAGGGTCCCCCTGGCCCCATCGTAAGTAGCCTGTTACTATGGTTACCTCATCTCTCTTGCCGCAGAGATTGCAGCGAAAAGTAGCTGGTGCTATTGGAGAATGGAGTCACACATGCTGTGCACAGCTCCGTACTTTGGTCATTCAGCAGCACGTGCTACACAAGCTGCAGTGTGGAGGGTGGTAGAAACAAGTGGGGTGGTACGATCGACATCTGTGACATCATTGCTCAAATCATGGTGTTCAATATGAATATGTACTTCAATATTCAGGGCCAAATGGCATTTTTAATTTCTGTTTCCTTTGTTTAGTTTATTTTATGGCTAACAAACAAGTAAAGCTATTTCTTTTGTCATAAACTGCTATGGAGTATGCATATCTTTGCTAATGCTATTCTTTCTTCTAACTGCATTTCACGCCTCAGACTGGTGTTTATTGTTCAGTATAAAAATAATAATTTTCAGCTGTTAAACTTATGTAGCATATTAATGTCTGTACCACAGTTTGAGTAAAAAAAATCTGCTTGATTTATAGTGTTTTGTCCAACACCTTTGCTTGAATAATGATCTAACCATTGCCTAATTGCTTAATCGAAGAGCAAGTAGGTTCATCCCTGTAACTCGATTGGTCAGAAATGTCTCCTCTAATACTTAGTAGTTACTATAGCAACTGCCGTTGCACAGTTTTCACTCAAATGACAATTCCAGGAAAAGAAACAAAGTTTATTTTTCTGTAATGAAGTCATCGTTTCATTCAACATCGATCACAGTAAAGAATGTCTTTATATACACTATAGCAAGAATGTCATCGCAGTTGCTCATACATACTTTGTGGCCTTGAAAAGGAGCAAAATTGGGTGGGTAATCTATAAAATAAGTAGGGCACTTTTACTCTGCCTTTGTCTCTAAGCCCCTCAGTTTGCGATATATGCAATGAAAAGCCTCAGGAGCTCCAGCGGTGATTCTGTACAGAAAGCTGACTGACAGGCTGCTTTGAACTGGCTGACATTTTGTTCAAGCGTTAAACGTGGGCTCCCGATAATTGCCCCTGCTCACCAGCGACAGAGCAACACCAGATTAGATGACAGCGGATATGCAGAGCACTGATGAAAAGATGATGAAAGTGAGAAGAGGGGCGTTCTCAGAAGGAGTGAAACCATTTCCACAGCGAAATGAGATAGTTTTCTTAAATTGGCTTGAAAGCAAGCCATTGGATGGAAACATGTGATAGACTGTTTTGGTAGATTTCGAAAAACCTCCTTAAAAAGAGTCCAGTGTGCAATGCCCACGCACACAAGAGATGTGATATTTTCCTTCATCGATTTCCTGCCAGAGTTCGAGCTGCTGTTGTGCTGTGGGAAAGTGTGTGAGTTCTGTGTGTGCGTTTCTTTTCTAGTCTTTTTAGAGGGTTCTGTGTGTTTGAAAGAGACTGATCAGGAAAGAATAGCACAGGAAAAAAAGGAAGGAAGAATGCGACAAGTCACAAACTTTACGAGAAAAACATGGGTGAAATGAGAGGGCGGGAAATGGACTGAAAAAGTATGAAGTTATTGGATTCAAAGGAACGTGTGTGTGCTTGTTTGCGCATGTGAGTCGTGGTGGCCAAGTTGGCAGGTTGTGGATGACAGTTTGGAGCTTGGTGTGTGTCACCAGCAATGTCTGTCATGAAATGGGCCAGGCATATGAGTGCCAGGTGGCATCTCACATCAGCAGCTGAATCAGAGTGTGTGTTTTTCGTGTGAATCAGGCCGAAGCTTTGGCCTGTACACATGTACATTTCATTTTATTTGAAAGCGGCTCTACCCAGACCTTCCCTGGGTAAGGGAATGCCAAAATGACCTCGTGATCAACAATGTAGGCGCAGTTCATGTGATTTGGGGCACCTAAAGTGGGTGAGGAGCACCCACCTGGCTATAGTGGAGAGCAGGGTAATAAGGCATGCTGATGTGGGGAAAATGGTGAGACCTTCCAAAAGGCCTTGGCTGGGGAAAGCAGCTCAGGCCTATTAAATAGATAAGAGTGTTCATCAGAACGGCTCCCTTCATAGGTAAGCTTTGAGGCTGTCAGCAGGGTCAGTGTAATTTTGTAATGGTTATCAGTTAATGGCTATATTTCTGGTATGTCACAGCTTATAGTAATACTGTGGTTAGTACTAACAATCAAATAAAAACTTAAGTAAATTGCACCAGACTGCAAATGGTGCCATCATGTTGAGGGAAAAATTAGTTGTTGTATGTGCACAGATAATAGGCTTTTATGTTTGTAAATGATGTTTTTCATTCAAATCTACTTCACATTATCATGATAATATTCTCTGGGAATGCTATTCCTTTCAAAGTTTCTTTAATGTAAACTGACAGGTTAGAGCTAATCCAGTTAAAAGAAATCATGGCGTGTAAATGTCCTGACTCTATTTTGTCATTTGTGGGTCTGAATTCTTAATAGGGACAGAAAGCGAAAATAATATAACCAGCAACTGTGAAATGGCTGCAAAGTAATCTGACAGAGGAGTCCGACAGGCTGAGATTGTTATTCTAAGTGTCTGAGATTGCTTTTTGACATTATCCTGTCATGCATGTCATGCCTGTTGCATATACTGATGCCAGGTCAACAAAATAACTTTAACTAATAATATTATCTCTACTCTGTGTACAAAGGGTCTCGTTATTCTTAGAACCATACGTGTGTTTGTTGGGGGGTTTTATTTTGCTTTTTTCCCCTGTTTGACAGGCAGTAATCATTTCAGTCAAAATGATCATAGGATGGTCTGCTAGTCTCAGGGTTGTCAGATAGGAATGTTTCCATCCATTTGTCCATCCACAAGTAGACACAAGTGAAAACCTTAAAATATATTGGGAATCAGTATATTGCCAACCATGCACAACCATGAACTGTGATTTTTATAGCATTTTTAATATCTATCTATCGCACATAACACACATAAGATTTTTTTTTTTGCTCTCCAACTCTATAACAGAACTCCTGTCTCATTTAGACAGCTCTCTCAAACTATCACTTGGGTTTACACCATTGTCTTCCTGTAGCAATTAGCCTCTTACAATATTTCTGATGCCTGACTCTGAAGGAGTCCCTTACATTGTGCTTTTAGAGAACAGTCTAAACATGTCTTACATTGAGCCAATCCAGTCAAAAGCATTGTGTTTTTTGCTCAATAAGAGACAGATTTCAAGTATTGTTCTCGTTGATATTTTAGACATGAAAATGTGCCTCAAGGTTTAAAATACCAGAATTTTACTTTCTAGGCAGACTTTTAATCAATTTACACTTTTTAAGCTTAAGTCTGGACAAAGCACACTTGCTTTTTGCTTAGCTGTTTCTTAGCTTTAATGTAGGAAATTGCGTTTTTGAGTAAGACAGCAGTTACTGATGAGTGTTTGTTTACAGGGTTCTCCTGGAGAGAGAGGTCCTGCTGGCTCTGGAGGTCCCATTGGTGCCACAGGACGTAATGGTCCTCAAGGACCACCTGGCCCTGCTGGAGAAAAGGGGGCTCCTGTGAGTTTTTTTCTCACTTTCACTGGGTGAAATACCTATTTAAGTTTGATATGTCAAGATTTTACATAATTGTGCAAATAATGTTTTAGGGAGAGAAAGGTCCCATGGGTCCTGCTGGCCGTGATGGCATTCAAGGTCCTATTGGTCTTCCTGGTCCAGCTGGTCCACAGGGTCCCCCTGGTGAAGATGGTGACAAGGTGGAGCAAAGTTTTAATACCTTAAAACCTAGAGTTGATTGATTTTTATATTTGCCTCGGAGAGTTATAATGTTTTATTTGTTAAAAACAAAAGCTTTTAAGTTCCTGGTTAAAGATAAAAACAGAGAATTGAAAAAATAAATTATTTTATAACCTCAAAGAAAGCTGTCAGCTTCAACTATGAACTCCTCTATTCTAAAGTATTCTAGTGTCAATGTGAGGCCATCTGTCCGACAGCTTAAACTTGGCCAAAAGTGGGTCATGCAGCAGGGCAACGATCCCAAGCACAGCAGAAAATCTCCACAGAATGGCTGAAAAAGGAAAAAAATCAAATTGTTACAGTGGCACAGTCCAGACCTCAGCCTGAAGTGTAACCTTAAGAGAACTGTGCATAAATGAATGCTCACAACCTCAATGAACTGAAGCAAGGTTGTAAAGAGGCACAATTCCTCCGAAACAATGTGAGAGACTGATAAAGTCATGCAGAAAATGAATATTTGAAGTTATTCCTGCTAAAGGTGCTACTACAAGCTATTAAATCTTTTCACAGGACTATATATATATATTTTAATACTTAACCGCGAGCTTGTTATGACAGCAATTACTCCTGATAGAATCTTACATTAAGTAAACAAAATAAGCACACACTAACTGCTTCTAAAATCTCCTTAAATGCAAATAGACAAACAAATCCATGTACTGAAATAGCCAGTTGTTTACACATCCTGTGTACCCTGAGGCCAGCAAATCCCGCATCCACACTTGATACACTGAACCAGAAATTTGCATTTTTACATTTGTAACCATGACACCCTCTTCAATCCCAGTCACGTCTTCTGCCACAGCATTTTGTCAATCATAGAGCCAATGGGGTTAGACAGGGAGCCAATCAATTAATTACAAACACTCACCCAAGGTCTTTGTGGGCCAATCAAATTAGAATCTCTTGAGAAATATTTACTGCCTAATCATGGTAAAGGTGACACTTTAAGATATTAGACTTTGACTAAACATGGAGGAGAGAGATTTGAGCTCTGCTTTGTCTGTATGTGCTTGTTACACTGCAGGGAGAAGTTGGTGGACCTGGACAAAAGGGAAGTAAAGGAGACAAGGGTGAACTTGTGAGTCTTTTCTTCCCTCTCTCTCTCTTTTGATGAAGTGTTATATCACAGATTCATTTAAAGCAGTGAGTTTTATTACAATTCATGTTAAATGGCCAAAGAACAGTAATCTTAGGTGCTGATTTCACCACTGAATTGAATAGAACAAAAGGGATGGGTTGCTAGAAAATGTTTCTTATTTTGCCCTTAAAAGTCTGCAGCATATAAAATACTAACTGAAGTGCTGCTATGTTTACAAAATGGTTACTTAGTTTGTAATAAGAATTGCAGCGTGTTCTGTCCTCATCTTAAACGTTTGTATTTTTTTCAGTTGACTTTTGTTTGTCCTCACGCGCATCACTTCAAATACATTCAAGATTGAATTAGATTTTTCTTGCCGGTACAAATGGCATTGCTCCAGGTAGATAGTGTGTGATGAAGATCAGGTTTAGCATGCAACTGCCCTATATTTCATTGCTCAATTCAGATGGCGTGTCTATCATGTACATCTTAATAACGAGCTTCCTTCTGTTTGTAGGGTCCACCAGGCCCAACTGGTCTCCAGGGTGTAGTTGGAGCTCCTGGTCCAGCTGTGAGTATCTCATTCTCTGACCATCTAATGTCAAAGTTTATTCTGTGAGGAATTTTCATACACTGATAAGAATGTAATCCTAAAACATTAAAAGAGTTACACGAATACCCATGCATACTGTACTAAAATCCACTCCGAATATTGCTTTCTGTTTTCACAAAACTTTACAACCTTTATTTCACCTTTCCTGAATTTTTAGAGACTTTCTTTCCATCATTTGTGATGCCTACAAAAGTAGGTGCTGTCTCCTTAATGTCATCTCTTCATTAACATACTGGCTTCTGGGTAAGAACAGTGAAATGGGAAATCAGATCTTAAAAACATTTTTTTTTTCCAAAACAAGGCCCCATGAAGACAGGGAGGGTGTTAATAAGACCAAACGGCTGCCGGCTGAAACTTGTTATCTCCAGCCCTGCAGTCCAATAATGACGTGCCATTGAATCATGTCTGGTTTTGAAGGACGACACCTTTTTATTGATTCACACTCTGATATGAGCAAAATTTACTCTGTGCAGGTTTTTGCTCAGCCGTTTCTTGCTGATTGTATGATAATCAGTTAAATTGGTTGTTTAAGTGTTTAGATATATTTAAAACCTGGACACTTGAGTCATAATTGTGCTTGCTTGGAGACCCTTGGTTTAAATAAACAATATTTCATTTCCCAGATGGACAGAAATTAACAACTGTTCAGGCAGGTCAGGGCCATATTATGTAAGCAGTATTGCTTTTTTACTCTTGCCTCTGCAGTCCAAAAACCTTTGGCTGCAGTCCCTGGTCATTTTAAAATTCCCCGTCCTTTTATCATTGTAATGCTGCGCAAATTTCCTTTTAATTAGAACTTTTAGTTGTGGTACTGTATTAGTATCGGGGTACCAAAAAGACTTTTTCATAAAAGACAGCTTTTATCACCCATCAATTAAAATGCAATTACAAATTTGGAATTTGTTATCCTGGAAACTCATGCAAAGCATTACACTTTTGACCTTGCGCTTACAAAACAGGCTTACACGCAGCAATAATGTGCCAGTCAGTGCACCAATCATTTCCCTACATTACGTTCTATGGCACCAGGACTAGCTGAAAATACTGCCTTGTATGGTGCAGAACATCCTCTACTCTTCCATCTCATTAACGCAACAGGGAAAGTCCTGTTTCTACAATAGCTGATGGCCCGAGGGCAACTAACAGCTCATTGCTGTAAATTATCAGGCCCTAACAACCATTCTAGCACAAATCCAGCATCTGAAGGGCTCTGTGGGGGCTAGAATAGACCTGGTGAGACGGATTGCCGTGAGCAGGTAGTGCTCCCGAGCTGCATAACAAATTATTTAACAGTTGTTTGTCCTGGTGAGTCAGTCTGCTCATGTGTATTCATATCTTCATAACTGAGTCCTGACTTGTGCTGTGTAGTTTCAACATCATCTGCTCTCTTTTTATTATTGCATGTCTGAATGCTGTTATCACTTGTGGCTACACTATGTACCCCACTTCTCAATCCAGGAAAAATGCTGGTGTATGCCGGGAAAATGAACGATCCGATTTCCTTCTCAGCTAAGGCTTAACAAGATTTACAGCAGCTCAGTCACCAGTGCTGTTGTCTTCAAGATGCAACTGAGGTCAAGCATTCGTAATGAAACAGTCTATGGCAAGGCAGTATTGATCTTCATCAGGATGTGGTGAACATCCTGTCCTGCAAATGTACTATTGTTTAGCAGCGTCTTATAAAAAGACAAAAAAATGAAGTTGACAAGAGCAATCTTGGAAATGTCACTTTTCAGAGGACAACGCATTTTTAAGATATGAAAAAGCTTATTTCTAACGTAATGTAAGGCAAACAAAAACCCCACAAGAGCCACTTATATTTATTTCATGAACAATCTAAACATAAATTTTGTGAGATCCATTTCAGGTATGTCATAAATTATACCTCCCCGAGCATGCGTTTGGTGCCTGCAGATCTAAGCACAACAACAATACAAGTAACTATGCTGAATCATATCTCATTCAATTACACCAGCTACACTTTTTAAATTTAAATAGATCTATGCAAAAATTAGTATGGAGTCTTAAAAATATAAATGCTGTCAGCGAGCAGTTTTAGAGCAAGTAATTATGCACCGACTTGTGCTGATTAAAGTCCTACCAAAGCATTTTTCTAATTAGGACTTCAGTGTGAACTGAAAATTTCAAGTTGTTTCTGACTGAGATCTTTAATTCAGAGAGCAGAGAGCAGTATGTAAGTTATGCTAAACATACTGTTACTGTTCATAGTTCATTCATAGCTTTTCTTTTCATAAATTACACTCCAAATAGATATTTATTTATATACTAACTAATTAAGACTAGATGCAGGTCAATCCAAGGTAAATGATGGACAGTACTTAATGTGGCCCTGCAGAACTTATATCTACTGACCATTGTTTTTTTACAACCCAGTTTTTTTTTTGTTTAACTGGAAGGAAAAGTGTAGAGTTTCTACATTAATTTTTAACACAGAGTAATGTAGTGTAGGTTTATACTTGTATTTATTACAATTATACTAAAAAATTGCCATTTGTTTCATTGCACACGATCAATTGACATTAGAAATTCACCAGTGTTGGACTGTTTTCACGTGACACAAGAAGTAAGCTTCATACTTAGCTGGTGAGCTGTTATTGCGTTTTCTATCTGTTGTGCCAGGTCCAGATAGTTTCTTCCAGCAAAAGCCTCTATTGCTCTGTTTCAAGGGCAAGGATGGTGCCAAAACATATACGGAGGTTGCAGGCTGTGCATGCAGTGTTACAATGAATAACAAATTATGTAGCAGTTGAGGTCAAGCACTCGACATAGAGACACAATTCTTTTCTAGTCTCCCCGAGGAGATCTTCAGACAGTTAGATTTGTGACTTTTTTTTTTTCTTGAAGTCTCTTTAAACTTTAGTCCACCTCCTTGTAATCACCTAACATTTCCTTCTAAACTGTTCTGCATTCAGTACCATAGCCTGAAGCTTCCTACATGTCCCAGGGCTCAGTAAGAGCTCCTCAAGCACTTTCAAGTGCTGACATGCGTTTGAACTGAAAACTCCCAGTCTGTCAGCACTTCACTCTTTCCCCACAGTCTCCTATTTCCATCCTCCGTAGCTCCATGCTCCTCTGGCTTCACAGTTGAAGTCAGCATCTTTCACATACACTGTTTACCATAACCCTTTGGCTATACTGTACTCTATCCTGCATTCCCTGATGAGAAGCTTTGGTAGGATGGCTGCCGTTTCCCCTGGTAGACCAGCAGCACAATGTATCAGTGTTTAGAACTGTTGTCTCTCTCTGGTCCATTCCTGTCACAAGTTTAATTTTCCTCCTCACACAGTCCTCTGAAAAATCAAACAATCAAACTTCCACATGTTGGTTGACTGTAGATTTTAAATAGCCTGTAAGTGTAGTGAGATAGAGCGTTGACCGGTCATGGGCACATTCTAGCCACCTCAACAACCCTTGGCAAAAATATGTTGGTTCTCAGCATTGATGGATTGATGAAACTGCAGTAAAATGACCTTCAGAAAACCATTCAAGTACTGTAACTGTCCATCCTAATCTGTGATTGAATGTGCGCATCGACCCACCCTCTCCCGTCTGAGCTTGGATATGCTCTGTAACCTTGAAATTGATTAAGGAGAAAGAGAAAAACAAAGAGTTAGTGATTATAGAATTGCACTTGGTCAGTGGGAATGAGAGTAAATGTGTTTGCATGTCTTGCACTTTAACCTCTCACAGGGCAGTGATGGTGAAGCTGGACCAAGAGGACAGCAGGGTATGTTTGGCCAGAAAGGGGATGAAGGACCAAGAGGATTCCCAGGTTTACCCGGACCCATTGGACTGCAGGTAATTCCCAAAATCTGAGGAACTCTGAAACTTTTATATCCATATTTTGACTCTCTAACTCTCCTTCTCTAAACACATGATGACCAGGTCACGTTGAACAGTGCCTCATAGGTATGTTCATTTCTTTCCTTTTGTCAAAGCCATCCAGAGCAGAATGACTTCCTCCACACCCCTAAAACCGACAACATTTCATCTCTCCTTACATCATTTACATTACATCAAAACAAAGCATAATTTATTAATGCAGCCTTGACTCCTAATAGCACTTTGTATTGCTCCTGGGCAAATAATGCTTTTTCCGCTTCAAGGACTTTTCTTAGCATAGACCGTGCTAAAAAATCCATCACCATTGTGAACATTTTTGCATTTGGCATTTTGCCGCAACATTAATGGTGGAGGAGAGACTGCCGTTGGTTTTTCCACTCAGACTACATTATTATCGTGCAGTAAACCGCTCCCCTCTAGTACTCTCAGGTCTAAGTAAGAGACCAGCTGCTGTGGTAGCCCGTATTTGATGAAGTATTTAAATCAATGCACGGTATAAATCCATTTATCTTTTGCAGATGTGTCTTTTAATGGGCATATTACAGTAAAGATAAAATATTCAGTCCTTAGAAGATTCAGAAATAAAAGGGCAGCAACTTGCTTTAAATGAGAATGTTGGGGTGTTTTACAAACTAGGACTTAGACCAGGGGGGTTAAACATAAGGCCCGGGGACAGATGCAGCCCAGCAAAGACACCAGTCCAGCTCATTGGACAGTATGTATGTTTTTTGCACTGGGTTGATAGAGAAAAAAAGGCCATTTTCACTGACTTAGTGTAAACTTTATATTTTATAATTATGGGACACCCTGGGCAATGAACTACCAGAACTTCTCCTGTAATTTTGCACATTTATTATGTAGTATCACTGGTCTGGCCCACTTAAGATGAAAGTAGCCAAAATGTGGTCCAGAATGTAGTTTGAATTGACACACTTCTTGTTTTGGATATATGACAAGTGACCTTACAAATTACTGGTGTAGCTGAAAATTGCTTTATAACACTGGACTTACATATTAAATATACTTATACATGGCAGTAATATTTTAGGGCTTTTGTCAAGTGACCTACAGTTTTTGGTTCCACCTCCATGCACATTTACCTATGTCTACTTCTATTTTAAATTTTAAAGCAACAACCAACAATTTGCAACCTTATTTGGTTTGATATGATCGGAATTGATTAATGTTAGCTCAGTCTGTTTGGATATTGCACATATGGATAGTTTAGTTTAGGTTAATTTAGTTTATCCAGAAGGTTAGCATTAAGGTTACCTTATCTTCTTAGTGGAAAACTTTAAGGGAACCATCAAGCTAGTTATAACTAAACATTCCAAGAAAAACATAACAAACCTGAGCGTTTTGAAGGCATTCGTCTCCGAGCATGTACTTCTTATTTATTAAATTACCAAAAGCAAGTCTCACAAACAGCACCGCGGTTATAAGCCCTTATAGCAAAATAGCAGTTAAAAATATCAGCATATCACCTATAATACATCATACAAATATACTTGAAATAGTATAGTAATCAAGGATATAGTAATCCTTGATTATTGGTTGTTGTGCATTAAATTCTATTTTTAAAAAAACTTTCGCATTAGTTAGTATTTCTTTCAAGTTGACATCCATTTCATAGGTTCTTTGATGGAAAATGCCAATTTTTTGAAAACAGTTTTCTGAGCTGAGTTATCTGACTGATGTCCTGGTCTTGTTAGTGTTGTAGCTGTAGATGAAGCCAAAGCTGTTTGTGGCTGAGGCGCAAGAGCCCTAATTACATTTTACCATAACAAGTAAACTTAAAAGTGAAGAAGTTTGCCCCATACATAACTGAGAGTTTGTAAGATCAAGAGTGTTCATGTTACTGCTGCACTGCTCTATTCAGTTCTCCCTTACTCAGAACTCAGCAGAGTCAAAGGAAGAGCGAAGGGGTCAAGCGTTCGCTCATTTAACCCAGTGAACCGAAGTTTTGGAAACTTGCTTTGGTGGCAATGAATAAAGAAACGGCACACTTCAGAATATCTCAAAGTCAATTATCCAAGGACTCACTGAGGATGAAATTAGAGCAAAACCCTGCTGGTCAATAGGGCCAGATAACGTTGTTATTAAGTGCAATTGGCTTTTAATTGGGCATAATGCACTCCATCTCAACTCTTTTAATTATGTTTGGCTAAGCTGCCCTTCAATAGATGGCAGCAGCTGCTGCGAGCTCAGCTCTTCAATGCAATTATCTGTAGCATTAATGATTTTTGACTATGGGGAATGAATGGCTCCAGTCTGAAAGCCCTCCATCATTTGGGGCCATGTTTGCTGTGGAATATTGGAGTCCTCACTGAGCGGAAGAAATCTTCAAATTAAGAGGTTAAGATGGGAACACAGAGGAGAGTAAATATCAGATTTGATTACACCAGAGTGTGCTCATAGCTCAAGGCTAGTGTGGAAAATAAAAGGAAATGCCAGTCATAAGTAAATATTTATTGATTACATGTGTTTGAATGATGCTTGTTAATTCAATTCGTGCACCTATTTTTATATCCATTTGAATATACAGTTTAGAAACAAGCCTGAAAGTCCGATATTGATCTTCGCCTGTCACTTCAAAGCATTAGACATGAAATTGTTTGATGCTTGATTTATTTTCCCATTTGTACAACCCTTATGCTTTATTACCATGTCTAAATCCCAGTCACGCTCTGTAATAAATAAGCCTTTCCTGTCATCACAAAGGTACAGTAAATCAACAAAATGGACTGAAACTACACGTATGTTTTTGCAGTGATCGATATGCATGTCATTTTCATTTTAGAGTAACTTATCATTACCGCTGCTTTCCTCCCACCTTATGATTATGCATGCTCCATCACCGGAGTTAAACCAACACAACACATAATATCCGTAATTATGCCAATACACAATAAGCTACAACAGCAAGTGAGAGCTTCTTCATTTCTGTTATAGATCCACCTTCCCAAGGTGTATTCATACTGTTTCAGTCAAGCATGATTGAATCCCAGAACTGGATAATACACATCCCCTGGGCTGTCCCCTTTGTTTCCACTTTCCTGTGGACGTAGATGGATGGCGTTTCCACCCTGCAATTTACACAGGCTGATTATACCCAAGCCTCCAATACCCTTTAATTACAATAGGTGTCCTTTTTGACTAATTGTGTGTTTACTTGCTGGGGTTCTGCTTGTATTAATGCATTCTCCATTGCATTGCACTCTACAGCCCCACTTTTCAATACACATCATCTGAAAGTAGCTGTTGATGAGCAGCAAAATTGTATGTGTCTTTACGTTAGTGGATTTTCTAATGTGCAGTTTTGTCTCGAGGGCTGCTTCACATGACCTTTTCTCTGAGTTTTGAAAAATTTGTCTGCTTTCCAGGGTTTGCCCGGCCCTCCTGGTGAGAAGGGAGAGAATGGAGACGTCGGACCAATGGTGAGTGCAGCTCTCTTTGGCATTGTTTTCACGTATAAGCCAGTGAAGTGAGAAATTGTGCTGATTGTTTAGAAGTTTTGGCTTGTAGCTGAGTCTGGCAGCTCCACCAGCTGTATAGCAGATGTAAAAGAACCGAACATA
This sequence comes from Etia nguti, assembly GCA_015106755.1. NCBI lineage: Eukaryota > Metazoa > Chordata > Actinopteri > Cichliformes > Cichlidae > Etia > Etia nguti. The sequence goes on along the minus strand of VUQG01016339.1, from coordinate 30,884 downwards.
AGGATTCCAAATTTTTAAATTTGCGTGTGGTCTGTTTCTGTGCACTGTGTTTTGCGTCGTGTTTTATCACTTATTATTTGTTCACTCTTTTAAGAGTCAGAGCAAACAAGCTTTTGCATGAAAGGTTGTTTTAATGGCATAATCTCACACCAGCACTTATACACGATAAACACAGATGCAGAGCAGGTTAGTTTTTTCTCTCCCTGTCTGTGTCTGACACTGTGCAGCAGGAGTAGGCGCTGCTGCTCCTCCCTGTTTGGCTTCTGTGTTTTGATATGACATCATTTCAGATGAAAGGCACAATAAAAAAAATGTGGTAAACTACAACAGTGGGTCTGACATGTCTGTTGATGTTGTTGCTACTGCATCTACAAGTAAGACGGCAACTATGACAATGCTATTATTAAAGTTACATACTATAAAAGAAGAAAACAATGTCTTAGAGTGAAGAAGTTATGGCTAATGGGGGCTGTTAATCCTCATTTTGAACCACATATTTTTCTATGTTTATTCTCCGAGAGCAGTTTTTACCTCAGTGCTCACTTCATACTCTTTTTGTAACGACGTGTTTTAATGCCCTTCTCTTGGGGCACTCTTCCTTTATTCTAATTGGTTGTCTCTCACAAACAAAAGGTTTGAACAGCAGTCGTATGCCCCAAGTTTACCTAATAAAGGACATAAGCTCTCTTCTCTCCTTTTGACAGGGTCCACCTGGTCCTCCTGGCCCCAGAGGTCCTCAGGGTCCCAGTGGAGCCAGTGTAAGTTGATATTTGTTTGCTTTGTCCTCTGTAAGGCTTTAGTTACAGTTTGCTTTTTTAAAAAATTACAGCTCGTTAAATTCTTTTTATAAGATTCTTGTACTCACTGCTGTCTCTGTGATTTATCTGCAGGGTGCACAAGGTCCTCCTGGGAGTATTGGTACAATGGGAGGTGTCGGTGAAAAGGTAAGAACCAAATATTGCTCATATCTTTTTCAGCTCCTAGAAATGAAATTCTATCTTTTTCTTTGGTAAGTTTTGTCTCAAAATATGTTCGTTGTATTTGCTGTTTCTCTTTCCACTTCTCAAGGACACTGCTATTAAAACACAAACTGAAAACACAGAGTTGTCAGTTGATACGCTAATTAGCTGATAAAGCTGGACTGTTTGATGTCAGTGTGATAATAAAGTTTTCACAAATTAATTCACATATCACTGTGACATCACAGGGAGAAACCGGCGAGGCTGGCAACCCAGGACCACCTGGAGAGCCTGGTATCGGAGTAAGTGCTCTTTCTTGTTTCGATCTAGACAGCATTTTTAACATCAAAGCCATGAGAACTGACTACTTATACACATCTAAAAAGAGACACACAGTCTAGCAGTGTGCATTCTCGTGCAACTGGGACTGTTTCAACAATCAACCTATAAATATTGGTTAGCACAGCTAATTAAGTTGTGTAATTACATGACACTTCAGCTGTCAGCTGTTCTACGGCACCTCTAAGTATTTTTACCTCTGATTAATCTAGTTTAATGTGTAGATATGCTAGCAACCGGAGGGCTTTTAAGCAGATAATTAGCTCAGCCATATTTGCAACGCTCCACCCTTGATTGTGTCATTCATCTACCATCATGTGCTAGGCTGCAATAAGGGTAAAATTCTGAATATCTTATGTTCTGTGACAAAAGTATGACATTTGTTGATGATGTTTTTATGGTGACTTCATTTACATAATATGCATAAAATGTGTTCTGTGATGCAGCACCTTGTGTTTGCCTGCAAACAAGGTCTCAGCTTTCCTTTCCTACGGTATAAAAAAGGAAAAGTTTTCACAGTAGTCATCCCGAACATCTTAGATCAGAGCTTTGCCATCAATCCAGACTAAGCCACTGCTTCTGTAAGGCAAGGGACACCTCACCTTGAGTCTGTCAGGGTGTATTGACGTATCCGGTTGCTGCCTCGCTTCTGTGTACAGTGACAGATAGATCCCACTGCTGCACGTCACAATGAGGTCAACTTTAAAGATGCCATGCTGGCGTTCGCTCCAGCATTGCTCAGCTCTAGTGGACCAGTTAATGATTCTGGGCTTGTAATTATGCTTCAACTGCTGCTCTGAGTCATAGCCAATGCTTAAAGATTGCTATTACTAGAGTCAGAGACTATGCTGGACTCATTTGCTTTATCGTCTACTGGATAAAATAGAAATTTTCATTTGAAATAGATGCTTAAAGTTTGGTCAGTTGGGTTTTTTTTCATTTTTCTCCTCTTCCGGGCAGTTTTGTGAAAGTTTCAATGGTAGTTGGAGTGACAGTTTTAATAACATATTTGACTGGTTCCGTATTTAGTATCCTATTGTCAAAGTAGTATGGATGGCCCTTATGTGGTCTTCATGGTGACAAGACATTGATTCATATTTCCTTAGGGCTCGAAAGGAGAGACGGGTGAGAAGGGAGAAACTGGGCCCCCGGGAGCTGCTGGACCCGCCGGTGCACGTGGACCCCCTGGAGATGATGGTCCCAAGGGTAACCCTGTATGTCAGCTGCACAAAAACACACACACGCATCCATGACTGATGCACTATTAGAGCTGCCAGCGACAGCGTCATTGTGTCATATTTCTCAGTCGAGCTTTCTTCTGCCACAGCTGTTGTTGACACAATGTCAAATATGTGAAGCAAGCTCACTTTTTTCAATGCCTCGATCTGTCTGCAGGGTCCTGTCGGCTTCCCAGGAGACCCTGGCCCCCCTGGGGAGCCTGGTGCTGCTGTAAGTGCTGCATTTATCCCCCAATCAGTGACTTCATGTTTGCAATATCATAGAATTTAATGAATATGCATCATAATAATTATGGTTATGAGTTAGTGGATTTTAATGATTGTCAGTTAACTTGAAAACAAAGAAAATAAGATCAGTATTTCAGTATTATAACTTTACCTTTACTTTTAATCTGTGAGAATTCTTTTTGACATTATAATGCTGTGTCTCAGTACTATAATTGATTAATGGTGTTTTTTCTGGCTCATTTGTGTATTTTGTTTAGGGTCTGGATGGTTTACCTGGAGACAGAGGAGATGATGGAGAGGCTGGGCAGCCAGTAAGTCCAACATTATCATATTACTGTAAATGTGAGAGAACAGGCCAGGATTTAGTCGTTCATTAGTTAGTTGTAGTCTTTCCTAGAATTTAACATTAAAAAAATAACTGTAAGGGAAAAATGAAGATCACATTTCTAATAGTGCCTATTAAAAACAATTTCAATTTAGTACTGCTGTAATGTATACAGTTTACAATGAGGAAGCTCTAGTAATATCACGGTGAAGTGAGTGTAAAAGAGACCAAAAAACTTTCTGTTTCATGTCCATCCTTTAAAATTGGATATCACTTTTTACAGATGTAGAGATATCTCATTATGTAACATCACCCTCCATTTTTATGAAGTGGAGTTAAGTGGTTTGTCTATTCTACTTTAGGGCCCTCCAGGTCCATCTGGTGAAGCTGGAGTACCAGGACCTCCTGGCAAAAGGGTGAGTACATTTCAAAAATGATGCATGCGATGATACTTTGATTCGAGACATTTTTAGATTCACAACATTCTTAACATGCTTAGTGCTACTTTACTACGCACGGTACAGTGATACATATTTATGATCATATACTCGGGTCTTTAATTGATCCATGGTTTCACAGGAAATTTGTTCTGTTAGTTAAATCCTAGAATAACCAGCAATTTCCATGAGCAATCATACTGCAGGACAGTATTGGCGTATTGTGAATTTGACTGGCAGCGTGAGTGAAAGAATAGGACTGCTGCTGCTGCTAATGTCAGGAAATGAACTTGTCACTATAATTTCAGGCACTCTGCACCCTTTCATTCACACCAGACTTCAGCTGAGATTATTTCATTTCACTGGGCTGCTTTTTTTATGATGCCTTTCAGTTACGGTAATAATGTTTTACAGTTATCAGTAAAGCATGTTGTTAATGTACCATATTAAAAGCTGCCACAGTATGACAAGAGAGGACACTTTCATATTTCAAGTTCTTTGGTTTCTTTGTTTGGTTTTTCTCAGCAGTGTGATGCCAGTGAATATGCCCAGTCAAGCACCGATTCCACACATTTCCAATTCAATTTTATTTATATAGCACCAAATCACAAGGCTCTTTATATTGTAAGGTACAGACCCTATAATGATACAGAGAAAACGCCAAAAATCAGATGACCTATGATAAAGCACTTGGCATAAAAATATTGTGGCACCACAAAATTGTCTTCCTCAAAGCTGTAACAACTGACCTCAGTGACCTAAGAGATGGGCTGTAGCTCAAAATATACCGATGATTAGCAGATAGCACTTGTTTTTATGGAAATTACCAAAATGTTTTGTAGTAATGTTACATAATAATTGTCAGGTGGTTCTGAAAAAGGCACCAAGTCAGGTCTAATTGAATGCCAGCATCACCACTGGCGCAGATTGGTGGTAAAAAAAAAGTATATTTAGATATACATCTACGGACATCGAGGAATAACTTTTGCTTTAAAATGAGCAGTCAGATATTGTCACAGGGGAGAAACATCTCTCAGTGGCATTTTTCTGTACTCTTCTTTGAGCAGTATTTTGACTACAGGAATTGTGATTAAAAAGGTCTGATATGGCTTAAACATGTTCATTTCTCAGTCCTTCCAGAACCAAAGTGCTTGTGTGGAGATATTGCACAGCCCTGTGGGTTCTTCAACAGAAATGATCACTGGATAGATATTGCAGCATTATCGGAGATTGAGGTTACCAAAAACTATATCTACCTGTGTTGGTGGTGCTTTACCGCTAGAAATGTTATTCGTTAGGCATCGGGCGCAGTAGTTTGGATGTTTTAGATGCAATTCTGTGTCTTGGGTTAAAATGCAGGCTCGGATGGATGCGCATGCATTTTAAAAACGTTGGCCCGGTAAGCACTTTTTATCCAGAGAATTTGTATTCAAAGGGGTAGTTTGGTGGTGGCAGAGGCTGGAGAACAAATTAGACCCCAGTTGCATGTCCATTTTAATAGACTTTGCGATATGATTTTTCATCCTTCTCCAAGGTAATTCTGCGTTAGTTTCTTGCCCAATATCTCCTCGAAATTGACTCAGGTTCGGTGCTCATTGATGCGTGTGGCTGCTTGCCTACATTAGCACAGATACACGCACGGGTGCACACACACACACACACACACACATGCCGGCATCCAGTCAGACACAAATTCACTAATGCACATACGCAGTTGCCAGTGCTTGTAACCTACATTGAGGACTGGTGGCTTTTGTTTGGTCTATTTGATTATGGGTTGTAATGGCAAATGTCAGCCCACTTACAAGGTTTTGACCAGAGGCTGTTTGGTGAAAATGCTGATGCATTTTTATCTCAGTATGTTTGGAATGTAGGACAGTTTGCTTGCATTGATGTTGCCTGGTCCTGCGTAACCCAAGGTCAGAGCATGCTTTAGCTAAATAATTAGTATGTATATGAAACTGCTGTGTGTCTTTCAAATGTTGGATCATTTTACTTGCAGGGACAATGTCACTTGTTGTGTGTTTTTTAGCAGGTTTTACAATGATTTATTTTCCAAGTATGTGCTTACAAAATCCTCATATTGTTTAAATTTTGTTTTCCTTAGGGACCTGCTGGACCAGCAGGTCAGGCAGGCAGACAAGGAGAAAAGGGATCTAAGGTAAGTTAGAGAAACTAGGATTTTATACATTATAATCGTGTTTTGAATGGTGTTAATATATACTGTTTAATTTTTTTTTAAAGTGTGGATAATTATAACTACTTATAGCAACATTTAACATAACTTATTAATATAATAAACGTGTTGAGCCTGTGAAGTATGAAAGCGATTTATCTTATTGATGAACACAGATTTGTCATCTGAATCATCAGCTTCTCTCAGCTTTGCGTAGCTTATATAGTGATTTTCAACTTTTTTTGAGTGCAGTAATTTGATTTTGTGAATTCTGTCAAAATGTTAGCATGAGTTCAGCTGATTTCACTAAAAAAGGCTGAAAAAAAATCCACTGTTCACGACCACATGGCAGATAGACAAAGCTACTGAATAGCTGCTGAACATAGTGGACCATTTAAAGAGTAAGATATTTCAGTCAGAATTTGGCAGAGACCAAAAACAGCCAAGGCATTTGCTAGTAAAAAAAGGACTCCACATGAGTAATAAGGCAGCTCCAAAACTGCTGGATGTGTCATAAGCAACTGTGAGCCAACAAGATTGTCATAACTCCTTATTATCTTTCTATGCATGTTAAAATAAAACGCCAAATTTTAAAATATTTCCAAAATTGTTTTCCAGCAAAAAGAAATGTCTAGAAAGTCTGGAAAGAACAAGCTACATCCATTCAAAGCCTTTGCTCTAACATTTTCTTCAGCTGAATTGCACACTTGTAGAAATAGACAAATTAATAACAACAACTTATTTCTGAGGCTGTCAACAGATTTGATTGCTTTGTTAAAGTACACAATTTTCTGCACAATCAAAGATAATGATTGAAAGAGTTCAAAAATCATCGAAAATTTTAAATTGTGTTGGGTTTTTTGTACACAAATCACATGGTTTAAAGAATTGCACAAACAGAAAACATGACAAATATCACTTCTTTTGTACTTTCGTCAGTCTCCAGCTCTGACTTCTCTTCAACACATGCACACACTCACAGACGGACATATGGACAAAGTGCACATTCTATCCACACTGAGGTAAAGGATTACACTTGATTTGATGGAGACAAGACAAAGCCTGCGTGGTGATCCTTGAGTGTCAAATCCAAGCCTAATTAGTTGTCAGAACAATCTAATCCGCTCCTGCTATCATCCTAGTCAATATGACATCTCTGGAACTTCAATACATAAAAACCTGTCGTTCCTGCTCAGAGACAGCAGATGTGACCCGGTAACATTTGATCTGTTTCGACGTTGCTCAAATCCTCAAATCCCTCCACTCTAAGCTTTTGCAGCAGAAAAAATTCAGAATATCGAAATGTATGACTTTGAGAGACAGGATTAGTTTAATTATCAAGTTGGATAGAGGTCATATAGTGTTGGTACCAAAGGATTTTACCTGTATTGCAAAGCAAAGGTCCCTGCAAAGTTTTGACAATTGCCAGAATAAATATGTGGGTTCTTGTTTTGTTTGCATCTGCTACCCATGGCTGTACATAAGTGTGCATAATATCCAAAGATCATCTGTTTTGTACATTTGATGAGAAAGTTAAATACAGTTAATATGGATTTGTTTGTTTTCTTCTTTTTTTTTTGCCAACAAAAGTTCGCTTTTCAAACGCTTTTCACACTGCTCGTAAATGACCTATGAAGATGATGATAAGGACTAATGTTACTTTGTTTTACAGGGAGAAGCTGGAGCAGAGGGACCTGTTGGGAAAACTGGACCTGTAGGACCCCAAGGTCCCCCTGGAAAGGCTGGTGCTGAGGGTCTTCGTGGAATCCCTGGCCCTGTTGTGAGTGGATCTTAATAATCACATTTTCTGCACTATAATATATTTTAAAAATAAATATCATTGCCAAATCTCCTAATAATTGTTTTCTTTTATTATATTATTTGGAAAAAATAAAAATAATACTATTATTACTATTTTTTCTTATTTTCAGGGTGAGCAAGGACTCGCTGGCGCTTCCGGTCAAGATGGCCCCCCTGGTCCTATTGTAAGACATATCCTTGCACCGCCCCCATATAATACTTTAAAATCTGTAATATGAACTGCTTTTTAGTCATAAGCGTATTTATAAATCACTCATTTTCAACAAGATTGTTATGACACAATAAAGTTTTTGGTCTGATCGTTGTTTTTGTAGCTCTGCAAAGAAGATACCGAATAGTAAACACAAATGCAGAGATCAGTGCCGGCTGTCACTGTAAAACAGTGTGAATTCATTTCACACTGACAGTTAGACTTGACAACCTGATTCTCTCTCCACAGGGACCCCCTGGACTTCCTGGTATGAAAGGTGACTCTGGATTCAAGGGAGAGAAGGCAAGACATTATTACGATGCTAATCTCAAATTGCTTTATTTTGTATTTCTCGTATCTGCTTATGCACCTTATCTGAAGCTTCCAAAGTAAGCAAATATCTAGGCCTGTCTCTTTGTTCACACTCCCAGTGAGAAGAAGAAAGGCTCTGTTCTGTGAGGAGTCTTTCACACAGTGATTTAATGCAGTGAATGAATATGTATAAGTCCAATAATATCATCTTCGTAATGGTCATTGGTTTAATGCCAGCATGCAGTAGTCAGAAGCAGATGGTCATAACTTTGCTCACCAGCAGGTGCTGAGACAGACCACCATTGTTAAATATGATGACTGCAATAAACACACTAATTATTTATATGCAGAAATAAGACAGCGCTAAGGTTATCTTGCCAGTCATTGTGAATAAACTCACATATGAATTAGCATATTTACTTTTCTTGTTGGTAGTAAATGTGCAGACATTAAAATATTGCAGATATGAAAATGATGTAACATAATTAGTAAAAATCTTTTCTTTTTGAGTTGATTTTGTGGCCCTTTGATATATTTTGATTTGGTTTCTTCTGCTGGCTCCAGGGTCACCCAGGTCTAATCGGTCTAATTGGACCTCCTGGTGAACCTGGAGAGAAGGGAGACAGAGGTCTTCCCGGACCCCAGGGAACTGCAGGTGGCAAGGGAGAATCTGTAAGTATCCCATAGAGTCATTAAATTAAGAAAGCTTATACAGTAAATGTGGAGCCTCTTAGTTACACTGAACATCAGTTTGTTTATGTTATAATAATCATTCTTGCACTGCCACTTTGTGACAGAAAATCAATAATGAAAATGGGTTATCTGTCACTCCCAGACTTTACTGCAAGACATTTTGGGTTGAATAGATAAGATTTCATATCTTATTTTACACATCTATTTATTGCATGTTGATTAACTTCATTTATTTTGTATTATAAGGGCATTAATGGTCCATCGGGTCCTCTTGGCCCTCCTGGTCCTCCTGGAATTTCTGTAAGTTGCAAATCTTGTTGAACAAACATGTTTTCCATCTTCTAATAAATGTTGTTCACCTCTTAATATGCCTTAATTACCTTCAGGGTCCTCAAGGACAAAAGGGCTCAAAAGGATCAACTGTAAGTTATAATCCTTCTTCTGCATTGTTTTTAACAGAAGAGGCTTCCTTTAAATAAAATAAATCAATGATCACTTCTGTTTTCAGGGTTCAACTGGTCAGAAGGGAGACCCTGGATTGATTGGGCCACCCGGACCACCTGTGAGTTACCAGTTTAATGTCATTAAATTATACATTGTACATAATGCTCATTAACATGACATTACATTAACAATAAGACTGTTACTAAACAGTTTTTCCCAAACTAAAATTAGTGACTTACTGGCTTAGTAAATCATGGGGATTAATCATTAAATATTTTTCCAATCTATTAATTATCGTGGTAATTTTATTGATGGTTTCAGCTCCTTAATTGTAATTATTATTGTGAATGAAGTACTTTGGTTTTGAAGAGTTGCCCACAGGTCATTTCATCACCTTGTGATCTGTGAAATTTTTAGACATTTGTACTGTTAGACGGAAAAGTTTAGTTTACAAAAATTCTGCTTGACCTTTAACCTCTGTGCTGCAGGGTCCACCTGCTGACATCATCCAGCCCCTGCCCATCCAGCAGTCTGCCCGAAAGACTAGAAGGCAAGCTGAGATGCAGGGAGATGAGGCATTGGCAGACTACGGCGTTGATGGCGTGGAGGGAATGGAGGATGTTTTTGGATCTCTCAACAACCTCAAACAGGACATTGAGCACATGAAGTTCCCAATGGGCACCCAAGATAACCCAGCCAGGACCTGCAATGACCTGCACCTTAGCCAGCCTGATTTCCCAGATGGTAAAATCGAGATTTTAACATTTAGTTATATATTAGAAGTGACTTGTAGTAGAAAAAAATGTGTATTTCTACATAGTTGAGCAGTCTTCTTCAAGCTGTTCATCATACCACTTCCTTATGTACGTCTCTGTTTGTCTCTTAGGTGAATACTGGATTGATCCAAACCAGGGCTGTATAGGAGACACCATCAAAGTGTTCTGTAACTTCACAGCAGGTGGAGAAACCTGCATCTACCCAGACAAGAAATCCACAGGGGCAAGTGACATTGACACCCGATTATATACAGTTGAAGCCAACATATTGTCCTTTTGTCACAGTCGTTCAACAATTGATCTGCTTTATTATAATAATAATAATGATGATAATAATAACACATTATAATTACATAGCCCTGTTCAGTAGGGTATTGACAAAGATTAGTGCTATTTGCAGTTATTTGTTAAAGGTCTGTTTATAGCAGTGGCAATACTAGCACTTTATTAGTTTGGTAATTCATTTAATTAATGTGTGATATTTATTGCAGGCTCGAATATCTAACTGGCCTAAGGAGTCTCCAGGTTCATGGTTCAGTGAATTTAAGCGTGGCAAAATCGTGAGTCAACCCACACAGCTGTTATTTTCTTTTCTATTACCTCCCAGTAGACATTCACATCCTTTTCAGATAAGTTTTCAATTTTGCTCCTTTATCATTTTGTCTTGCTTACAGTTACTCTTTCCCACCAATATCTCTCCTTTCTTCGCCTGTTATACATCTCCCTCTCATATGCTTTGCATTTTTCCTTTCCTCAATTTCCTTTTGTTCCTCTGCTTGTTTCTCGTTACTTCATTTTTTCCATTCCTGTCTCATGCTATTTTTCACCTTCACTCACCTCACTCCATCCCTCATTACCATAATTATGTTTCTTCTTTCCCACTTTTACCACATCCTTTCTCCCTCTTTGTTTTTTTCATTCTCTCCATGTTTCCCCAGTTAAGCTACGTTGATGCGGCAGACAATACCATCAACCCAGTGCAGATGACCTTCCTGAAGCTGCTAAGCTCCTCAGCTCGGCAGAACTTCACCTACATTTGCCATCAGTCTGTGGCCTGGCACGATATAGATGCTGACAGCTATGACAAGGCACTGCGCTTCCTGGGCTCCAACGACGAGGAAATGTCTTATGACAATAATCCCTTCATCAGGCCGCTGATGGACGGCTGCTCGGTAAACACTAATTTTCTAACTTTCAGTTTGCAATTAAACTTTTTTTCTAAATCCCATGAAATCCTATTAATCCTCACAAATATGTAGACTGTTGCAGAGAAATCGTAAGTAATGTTTATCCTGGACAGAATAGTAAGAGTGAGATCAAGTGCAAGGTTAATAGACTCAGTGACGGCGTTTCAAAGTAGGTACATGCTATAACTGGACCAGTTAACACTGATCTTTAACAATAGACGAGAGCCTGTTTCAAAATGGTGATCAGCTTAACTGGATCCAATGAATTAAGACCTGTACTGTTTTTTTCTTAGTGAAACACAATTTGCTGTGAGTATAGGAGGTCTATGGAGTTTCAGAGGCTACAGTATACATTGTTTAACAAATTTATTAGACCACTGTCACATAAACAGGAAAACACAAATATTTTACAAATCTGTCAAAAACTAAAGATCACTGATTTCACAGCGTACCGTTTTTATAGCATAACATTCAACCACGAAAACTAATTTGTAGGTCAATAAACTTTAACTCTGCATCTTAATCAAAAACAAACAATATCTGAAAATTTATGCATAACATATTTTTTATTTTAGCATTACAAATATAATTTTGATCAAAGAGCTAGGATTAACCATACAGAAACCTAAAAACTGATTTCTGTAATTACCGATATTGTTAATTCAGGACATAAACCTTACATTGGGTTAAATTTGGTAAGCACTGTATAGACATGTATTACACTAAAAGGCAAATGTTAATTTAGGTTTCACTGGATGTAATGGATACTATAATTATAGAATTCAGTACATGACATGTAATGTGTTAGCTATTACAATTTAAACTACATTTTTTCCACTAATTTGGAGTTGCATTAATTTGATAAGGTTTTTATCAGGTAGCTTGAAGACTAGTTTGTTGATGTTGTTTTTTTGTTGTTGTTTGTTTTTTCACAATGTTTGACTAATAGACTAATTAGCTATGAAATGTGGCTATCATAAGTGATTATTCGTTTGTCATTTAATCAGTCAGTTGTTTCAGGAGTATTGTGTGCCAAAAACAAAGAGTGCTCTTTTTAGACAGCCAAGTTATTTAATGCTATTATCCCTGTCCATCCATCTAGCTCTACTCTCTCTTGCCTAGTTTTTCCCTTTCCAAAAAATTAAAACATATCTATATTTTAAAAAATTTTATATTATTTAGTACCTTCTGCTAACATGGTTAGAACTTTACTTGAACCACCTCAACAAAATATCTGCCTCCTTGTGCACCCTTTTGTGTTTGTAGGCGAAGCAGGGCTATTCAAAGACAGTGTTGGAGATCAACACTCCCCGCATCGACCAGTTGCCCATCATTGACGTCATGCTGAATGACTTTGGGAAATCCAACCAGAGGTTTGGCTTTGAGGTCGGACCTGTGTGTTTCCTTGGCTAGACACACCCCTACTCCCCGCTGAAGGACAGGGTCAGAGGGTATATATTAACACCCACATGCTGAGATCTGACAACCTTCATCTTCTCTCCCCGCGAAGCGAAAGCCTGTCTTTTCTTTTGTTGCCAAGAAGATCCACTCCAGCAAGGAGAAGAAGAGTCCCCCAGGCCCTGTCATGAAAGCGCTGACCAGGGGAAACTGCTCCTCGCCCTTGTAGGGCCAGAATCACATGACTTTAACTTACTAATGGGAATGACATCAGGAAAAGGACATTTGATGCCATGGTGGACGGTGGCACACTTACAGCAGCAGAGAGAGGATCCACTCCCCCTAAGCCCAATCCTCCCTCGTCCTCCCCCTCCAACCACGCCTCCCTCTCTCGGTGCTCCAGTGCTGCTCTGAATACAACCACAGATGTGCTTTTGTGCAGAATCACAAAACACTCAAGGTGCTACAAATTTTTTTTTTTTTTGATTAAACTGTAATTATTATTATTATTATTTGTACAATACTGTTCCTTTATGAATCCACTCTAAAAACCTGCATGTGCCCCGCCTCTGAAATTTTTAATAAATATTTGGTAAACAGCATTAGAATAAAACCTATTTAATGTCTGTTAAGAACAAATTTGATGAGAATTATTTTTTATTTTATATTTGATAAGAATTCCAATTTGTAAGTATGACTTAATCTTTTTGTAAATAACACAACTTTCGGGACTTTTATGAGATTAAAAAGAAACTGGAACACCCAACACAAACACCATTTTTTTTTTTTTTTGTTTATTAAAACTCAGTTGGGAAACCAAGCCATAAAAAAAATTAAACAGGAATAAAAATATTATAAAAAATGGCTTATTCTTTAAGACAGAATTTATTCAGTTTGATGCCTCTGTTACAAATGTGGACACATTTGGCTCTTCAGCCTTGTTTATACTCAAGATTGAACATTTCTTGTGTTTTCTAACTTTTACAAAGAAATAATTCCAAGAAAAGCCTTGTTCATGTTTTCTTTGTAACAATGGACAAAATGTTTTCATGTGCCTTGAATTGTTCATTTAAAAATATTAAAACTGGATTCTCAAAAATGTCTGTGTTGCTATTTGGGTGAAGAAATAAGTAGCGATCTTGTTGTGATTCTGCGCTGCCTTCTACATACTACCTTAACTTGGCCATGATAATTTAAGATTAGCGAGGATTAGTGGTTCCAAGTGTTTGGGTTCATGTGATTGATTCTGCCGAGCCCAGGCGCTGTGATCTCCTCCAGCTTTTCTCTCTGACTCAGATTTGACTTTGATCAAGATCTGTTTGCCTCTCCACATCGTTAGCTTAAAGCTATGATAGCAAAGACTTCAGAACCGCTTTGAAACCTGTGTAATAGCAGTATGTTTACAACCTATGTACAACTGAAATAAATGTCTGGTGCTTTGCCAAATTCATGTTGCAATCATTTGGATCCACTTACAGATTAAACGTTATTTACAGAAAAATTAATTTATGAATTAATCCAACCAGTGTGTGTCGCTAAAAATCCACCATTTTGCGGTTTCATAAAATCTGAGATCTTGTCAACAGTGAATGACAGCAGTTTCCTAATTGTACCACTGGCATCTATAGTAAACACTGAGGAAATATTAAACACCAAAAAGTTACAATACTTACCTGAAAAAGAACAACATACATTATCCAAAAACGGGAAAAAGAGAAAGCACAACCACGACCAAAACTACATGTTTTGTCAAACAACATGCTGAGTCATGCCAAGGAGTTCTGTCCATTTACCTGTAACCTCTTAAAAACGGGCATCAGATATGTTTTGAGAGTTTGATATTTTCATTTCTTAGTTTTACTGTAAAATAAAACGCTCACAGAGATCACAAGACTGCAGTTTACAGCACAACCCGCATAATGTCGACATAATAATAGCTCAGGACTGCGTGCTGCTGAAGTGTCTACAGCAAATGCAAATTGACAATAATTATCTTTTCTTCCCAGGGAGTTTGTCATTTTAGCAGTGGTGAGTATGAAAGAACAGATTACATTTATGATAATGAAGCACCTAAACCATTGAATACGTTTCACAAAACCAATGTGACAGACCAAGTATGACTTCCTATCTCACTGAAAACAGGAACAACTAAACAAATGTGGTATGTTGTGCAGCTTTTCCAAGTGGAAGGGTTCATTACTAAAAGCGGTACAAGTTAAGGTTGTGAAGTTACATCACGTAAAGAGGCAAAAACAGAATGATCTCATTTGTGATTTCAATTGTTTGCATTGGGCTGTTTTTTTTAATTCACTTTATGACAGACTCTCAACAACTCTGACACAACACACGTCCCTATTTATTTAAACGGCGTCTAAATGTTACTTCTGCTAAAGTATATGCAAGCCATATCAGCCATTTTTCCCTCTAATGTAATTGGACACACTAAGAAAATACATTTTTATTTTTAAGTGTGATTAAAATTCCTTTGTAGTCAGTGACAGCCTGAAGTCTGGGAATGATGAATATTGCCAAATGCTGAGTTCCTTCTTTTAAGATGCTTTGCCAGGCCTTTACAGCAGCTGCCTTCAATTACTGCTTGTTTGTAGACATTTCTGCCTTCAACTTTATCTTCAGTAAGGAAAAAATATATATACTCAACTGGGTTAAAGTCAGTGGGGTTTGCCATTTCATTTCTTTTCCTTGTCCTTCTTTTCCTCTTTGATTGCTTTCACTGTTTTCTGCCAGTGCCCATCTGTCCTGTTTTGCAGCATTTGATTTAACAGAAAATATGCTATGAACTCCACCATGTATTGTTGACGCAGCTTTTTCTAAAATTTCTCTCTGTAAAATCATCGGGGGGGGGGGTTTCAGCCTAATCACAGCCTCCTTCCCTCGCATTGTCACCTTTTTGAACCTCATATTGAGAGTTCTAATGAACAGCTACCAAATGCAACAATTGAAATCAACTCGGAACCATTCGCCTCTGTAATTTGTCATGAAATAATGAGGAGGAACCAGCTACACCTGGAACTGAAGCTACTTATCAGTCAATTTTCCAATTACCTTTGAGCGTGTGAAAATGAAGGGACCTTGTAAAAAGTGGCAGTAATTCCTACACTTCAGTCACGTCTTGACTGCTTCACTCCAAGTTCGTTCACAGAGACAAAAGTATGAAAACAAGGAAGGGGAAAGGGGTTAGGGTTAGGGGGTTAGGGTTAGGGTAGGGTTAGGGAAAAAATACTTAGTTGATCAGCTGGTTGAGACTTTACTCTTTAATCAGTCATGTGGAGAATAAAGAATCTAAAATTCACTTATCTTTGCTTAGTATACAAACTTCTGCCCCACAACGTTGTCATCCCACATTTCAAAGTATTGTTTTTAACCATACAGAAAAGCTATTAACAGGCCTGTTTTCGTTCTGCTGTGTGAATCATCAAATCTGTTTACAGCGCTTCCTGTGTACTTCTCAAATCTGAATGGCCAGTGGAAGCACATATGGTGATGAGTAATCACCAAGTTTGTTTTCCTGACAATTTCACTTAGTCTGATGATATCACATTTTTTAAAAAAAAACCAATATTTTCCTGTGAACTTCCAATCAGAAAACTCTAGGCTGTTGCCGGGGTATGTGGGCTACTTAATCCCCCTGCCAAAGCCAGCTAGTCACAGCCAATCTGTTGGGATACCTACAGTACAATGGTCAACATGCTGAAAACATTCTCTCCAAACTTCAGAGCTGCTGTGGCCCTACAGTCATATTTGAGGAGGGAGAATGATGGAAATGAATAAGGGAAGGGCTTTGTTGTCTATTCTGAGGAAGTGTTAAATTTTCCACCCACTATTCTTGCACATCCTCTCAGCCCATTTAATCCTTTCCAGGGTCATGAACAGCTGGACCTTATCACAGCATGAATTAAGCCTGAGGACAAGAAAAACTCTGCTCTGTCTGAGGACTAACACGGTGAGACACGCAGTCACATTTGAGGCAATTGACAAGTCAGAATCTCTGATTCACCTTAATTGCCTGGTGAGTGAGAACAGCTCCAACAGACACACATGCAAAAAATAAAACAGTACACTCTGAGCCATATCAACACACTTGTTATTGTTGCTAGTATATTTACTTACACAGTATACAGCAGTGATGGTAACCTCAGTCTGCTTCAGTAAATCAGTACAAGTAGCTTATTCTAGTGTATAAATTTAGTTTTCCCCCAACACTTTCATTTCCTAAAATACTGAATTTTTATATCCAAAATCAATTTAAATCACTTACTTTAATTAATGAGTTTGATACTATTTCAAGAAATCATCTAAGATAGGGTGCATCTGCAACTGCTCTAGCTAGAAGACAGCTGTCTAAGTATTAGCTTAGTTATGGCAGGAGTTGATTTCTCTCCATTAAATGATTTAATGATACTGGTTATTTTTCACATGTGGGGCATTAAAATTATGATCTTAAAAATACTACAATTTAGTAAATATCAGGAACTACAACTAAAACACAGTTCAACTACAGTTAAAACTTCCTTCAATTGTGTGACAGCAACAGTGCTACAAGTACTGTATTTGAATGATAAATATCACAAATAAACACTCAAGACAGCTATCAGTGACAGACAAGGGTAGCTACATGTCATCCTGCTACGACTCCTCACCAAAGCATTTAAGATCCAACTGCTTTAGCAGAAAAACTAAGTTATACTAAAAAAGATTCTCTGTGTAAAAGTTTAGAAGGAAAAAGGAAAAACAGAAAAAAATAACAAGTGTGGACTTCACTGAATAAAGGGCGATAAAGCCGACTTGTTTAAAGTAGCTCACTCTGTGTAATTTTCAGCTTTTTGGAGCAGGAACACTAGAAAAGCCTGTATCGACTGGTGTCTCTTTTATAGCAAGATAATTGCTTGTTTTCTCTGTTGATATTTTCTTGAAAGGGAGAATTCCTAAAGAAAATAAATCTGCTGTGGTAATAGCATTAGCATTTTCAGTAGTCTATGGATTTCCCCCTCCTACTTCTGTATATACTCCGAGACAATTCTGAAAGTCTATTTGAAGTGAAAAAGATACCCTGGGCTCATCAAATGTCAAAAGCAATTTGAACTGAATTGAGCCACAAAGTAAGCAGCAGCCACTGTTAATGCTGGAGAGAAACTCATCAGAAATGCAGGTCAGGACTTACAAAACCCCTTTGTTCAAGTGTGCCAAGAAACTTCTGTCTCTTTCTCCTGTCAAAGACACTTGAGTATTCCCTGTTCAAACAGTTTGACTAGGAAACACTCCAACAATACTGTGCTTCATTGCCCAACCCATCAACTCATTCCAACCTCCTGCTGACTGGTGATCTGAAAGGGCCTGGAGACTCCCCTACTCCTCACGTCTGCAGTTTATAGTGGCCGTTCTTACATCAGTATTTCCTGGAGCACCCAGAAAGAAAACTGTAAAGCCAACCACCGCACCCTTTTGTGAAACCAAAAGTGTGTCTCAACACGTCTAGCATAAGATAACTTGACACTGGCATAAATTTGCATTTGAGACCTCGTGTCTCTTTCAAACTGTCTATATTCCTTAAAAAGGAGGAAACACCAGTTGGCATGCAAAAGTTGAAGTCTTCTCAGAAGGTTGAAGGTGACGCCTGCTGTCAAGGACATGCGCTTGTTGCAGCCTGTGAATGGCTTCTGGGGGAAGCTTTGAGCGGCATTCAAAGAACAGAAGATATGGCTCTGGCACAAGTCAAATATTATCTGAGGGAAATTTTTTCAGTATACTAGACACAAAATAATTGCAATTATCTGTGTAGACATTTTCAAATTGAAGGTGGGCCTCCCGACGGTGGTGGGAGTGTTGAAAGAAGTGCATGAGGCAAAGATACTGCATGAGGGAGAAGCTGGTGAGTTAAAGCTACTGTGTTCTTATTGTATGTTGATTATGAATTTGTCACTCTAACGTACATAGTCAGGCAGTTACAGTTGCAGCACAACTGTAGCATACAGCACTATGAATGTATGAAGTCATTTAATTAGTTTAAACATATGCCCAAGCAATATTGAACATGCATGCTAAGGAAAACGTTGCTGGTTTGATTCCAGTCAGAGATGCTAATCCTCTTTGGGGTTGCATCAGGAAGTGCATCCTGCCAAATCAAACATGCAGAGCTTTTGAATGTAGCTTTTATTTACACAAGCACAGTCACTGAAACTTACATTTTATTTACTGTTCATTGTTCATGCACCCATGCATCCACCTAAAGGTCACAGAAAAAAAAAACAAGAAGAAGAAGAATCATCTTTCTGAATTGTTGCTTTGCAAACAGGAAGCACTAATCACAAACTCAGCATACTTTTTCTCTACAGTGCCATTAACATTAATGCAGTCAGATATAGACTGAAAGTGTAGGGCTCAGTTTCACCAAAACATGATGGAAACTCTACAAATAGTGTTAGGAGAACTCTTCTATTACTAAGCAATATCTAGCAAACTCTCATCGCTCCTCTGATTGTCATGAAATTGATGAACCCATATAGTTGTGTAGCAGTCACAAACTAATTTCTTTAAATGCTGCAGAATATAGTATATGGTTTAGCAAATATGGAGAAAAAAACTGGCAAGAGGATAAATGATAAATGAAAGCAGCCTGAAGGCCTTTAAAAGAAAATAAAAACATAGCCTATTTAAGTCTAACTTCAACACAGCAAATGTCTGTCAGCATTATTTAATGGATTAATTGAAAAACAATGTGTCATGTGAAGGCATATGTGAGACAAAGAGAGAGATGTCATGATAGCACTGTGTCAAAATAAAATAGTAATATTACATATTTGAAGTTAATAGTAAATATATATATATATATATATATATATATATATATATATATATATATATATAGATAGATATATATATATATATATATATATATATATATATATATATATATATATATATATATATATCTCTCTCTCTCTCTCTCTA